>NJDC01016066.1:25008-40646 GCA_002245475.1 Calephelis virginiensis
ACTGGGATTAGAAATTTTGGGACGTGGGAGGACAATTGCTTTATGTCAAATATCTGGGAACTGACCAGAAGATAAGGAAAAATTAATTATATGAGTAATAGCCGGAACTTATGTTTCGAGATATGTAATATCCTCACTGTTCCGCTTAATAAAGACGTTTCCGTGGGATAGATAGAATTACAATGTAAATTTGAGAATAATTATTCATATCTATACATAATATGTCATAGATAAAAATGACATATACAGACCATAGACATATCATATGATCGCTTCTGTGGTCTAGCGGTTTAGTTGTTGTTGTATATGTATATATTTCTGTTTGTTTTGATATAAGTCATCGAATCTTCACATAAACCAACCTCTTACCTTCATGTACTTTTAAACCGACCCGGCTGCAACTGTTTCATACTTTCTATCAAGCTATAAAACACACCCTTAAGTGTCAAATTTTGCAAATCCCGTTTTAGTTACTCCCTAAAACTGCCCCAGCAAAAATTGAGACTTTTAGCACTTGTAATATCGAAGTTTACTACAAACTTTCAACATCAAAAAACAATTCCGTAGAAGTTGAATTTCGCAAAATCCCGTCTTAGTAAGCAGCATATCCAAAGTAAATCCATGCAAAATTAAAACTAACACCAAAGTAATGGTGTTAGATTTAATTTGTGTGACTTGTCCAGGCATATTTATTATTACTAGTGGTCGCCCATTGGTCGGAATTCGACCTTAATAAATTTTAGTATAAGATAATATAGATAAGAATGCCATCTTCATTTGTCAAGACCAACTTCTTAACTTTATGAATAGTTAGTTATAGCATAGTTATCGTTATAATTAATATATTTATTTGTGTGTGTCAAATGCATGGTAGTCTGGGTAATGTTTTATTTATTGATTTAATGTACTTTATAAATATACTACACTTCTCCTACACATAAACTATAAGTTTTGGCATCACGTATATGGATTACAAATACAAATTTAATCATTGTTAACACCACACTACATACCTACATACACATCCATTCTTAACATATTTCAGGTAAAAATAATTATTTACAGAAATACAAATTGTGACGTGTATAATTTTATTTTAATACATATACATATGTTTAAATATGTTAATAATTTAGAAAATATATTACACAAAGTATCATAGTGTGTTAAGATTGATAATGTAAAAATATTTTAATGATGTATTTGGCTCTTGAATCCATTTTATTTGGTATCCATATTTTATGCAAAAATGTGTAATCTGCTATTTTGCGATAGCGGTTTTTTTGGATGATAACAATACTGAATACTTTTAGTGGCTTTGCTATCTGAACTATGGCCTTCTTATTAATAAACATAGACTAATGTACGTCAAGTATGTGGTATAGCGGTTCAGTTGTCGGACTTGACTGCGGAGGTCCCAGGTTTGATTCCTGGGTTTTTCCAATTTTCTATTAAAAAAGTTGCTCAGGGTTGGATACGTGCCCGATTGGCGATAGGCTTGCCACTTATCACATTGTGGGACTTAGTGTCTTCGGCTGGTCGTGGGTGCCCTAGTTGTGCCTCTGAAGGCGTAAAGATACTACTAAGATGTATGCTGATGTTATAGTCTGTGTGTGTTATAGTGTAATAGGGTGACATGGATTAAAACATTAGTTTTTAGTCCCCGTGTTGGTCCGGGCTCCTTTGTAAAATAGACCATCTGCCTCCCTGTCAGGCAGCTCGTAAAAGACGAGCATAGGCTTACTGTCACTAACACCGTGACATCTTACTAGGTGGTAGAGTTTCGCAGCGATTCACCCGAATCGGTACCACCGCCTTACCTATTCCTGCCACCATAACGACATGACGTGCTACGGTTAGGAGGGTAAGGTAACCGGTAAACTTACTTTTGCTCGAGGCCTAACATCTCGGCCTCAGGTTGGCTACTCACCATTACCACCTTTTGTCTTTCTAGGTGAAATTTCAATTCCTTATCATCAGAAAATCCGTCTGCTTGTTTGCCTTTTAATATCATAAAAAAACATTGGTTTGTTGTGGAATGTAGATTTAATTCAAATTTCGATTTGTTTCAAATTTTCTACAAAAGTTTGTGGAAGGCGTGATTACAACCGTCTGAATGATGATAAAGACTGTAATGACAACTTAAGTCTGGGTGTAATTTAATACATGTTTATAGGAGAGTGTTATCTAAACTTGAACACAAACAGCAAAATTATTTCAAACTAGCTGATACTCGCGGCTATGCTTGCGTGTTCTATTAAACTAATATATACTTGTGATGAATTTCGTATTTATTTGAATAAGCATTAATATCAAGTTCATAAAAACATCTTCGTAAATAATACATTATTTTAGAGCAAGTTAGATTAGCATGAAAAAAGTTACAGTAAGCTAAGCTTAAAATATAGAAATATGCCGTTGCAAACTTTTTTTAGGACTTCTAAAGGAGAACAATTCTATTGTACATGATATTTGCAAAACTTGAAACGTTTACGTAGCGCATGCAGTAGATGCTCTCAATAGGGAAAAATCTCCTAATTTTGAAACATTCTTCATTTGTGCTCCGCTTCTATTAATCTTAGCTTAACAATATATAGCTTTTAGCCTTACTAGATAAATGGGCTATCTAACAACGAAATATTTTTTTTAAATCAGACCTCTAGTTCTTGAGATTAGCTTGTTGAAGCAAACAAAAAAACAAACTCTTCAGCTTTATAATATTAGAGTATAGATAAATACAAAAAACTTTGTAATTAATAAATTTAACTACCGCAAACTACGAGTATCACCGTTTCTAAACTACGAAGAAAAAATGGCAAAACTAACCCTCTAGCTTTAACTATAGTAATCCCAAAGCAAAAGTATTCCGTACTTCGTCAGTCAGTCTCCGCCCGCCCACGATCGCCACGTGTTTATGTCGCCCTAGTACAACTGATACGAAATTCCACCATGCCGCAAAATTAACGTACTCAGCATTTATGGGTAAGTTCGTCATTGTTCACTTTTTATCATAGGCACTTGGTAAAACTTTATTAGTAATTTTACGTAAGCGATTGTTGGCAAGCTCGGATTCGATTCTTCACGGAAGGGTAATGCCTACAAAGTTTTTTTTTGTGTTCCGCATTAAGTTCTTCGAATAAACATGCGTTATTTCGCTTATTAACTTTTCTTAAAAATATACAGGGTTTCAGGGAATAATAAATGAATAATAGAGAATTTAATATAATAAGGAATAATAGAGAGGTTCTCATTTTGTCGTTATGGTTATGCGACAATTATTCTGCTAACGATAAATGGATTTTAATGATTATTTTTTCAGAAGATAATAAATAATACTGAGATGGTCCCTTATAAATATGAACCAGTTTCGAAAAAGTGATTTTTGAGATATTTTACTAATATCTTACTCATATTACAAATGCGAAAGTTTGTGAGTACGTGTGGATGTTTGTTACTTTGTCGCTAGAATGGCTCAACGGATTTGTCTGAAATTTTGAACGCAGAGAGATTGTGACCCAGGTTAACAGATAGACTACTTTGATCCCGATCGCACAACGGGTTCATGTGAACACGTGAGCGGAGCCGCAGGGAACAGCTAGTTTAATGCATATTTTTTGTGTACATAAATGACATTGTATTAACAAAAAAATATTTGTCCCGATGTCGAAAGCGAAACTATCGGCTAGTTTGGTAAATATAAATATAAAACGGTGAAATTGTATTCTTATGTTGATAATACAGCATTTAATTTCACAAAAATAGACCGTCGTAGATTAGACCATCTGCCTTCCTTGCCAGGCAGCTCGTAAAAGGCGAGGATAGGCTCGCCTGCGTCGTCATCTTATTACATTTAGTTTTACTTCGTTTTATTACAAAAAAAAAAGTAAACGACAAATTTGGCAGTGAATATAGTGGATGATTACATTTTTAATTTCACTTTAATTTCTTTAACTCGTTTCTTTATAATTTCACTTAAATGATATATGTTGGCTACTTTTGTTTCCCTGTGATCTTTGTTTCCACATGCTGGGTATAGGTTCCAAGAAAATTGAATATCATTATTAGACCAGATACAGGTTTTTATTAAATATAAATACGTAAGGCACAATTCAACAAAAACGCAACATGTGGACGAGTGGCAACCGCTTGCGCCAATTCCTTTGATTTGTGACAAAAAACCGACACTCGATTGAATTACAAATCCTGGAAAAGCTATACAAACCCAGCCAAACATCTTAATTACCATATATTGGTTTTTGAAAGTTATGCAGTGTTGATCCAGCATCACAATAATCGACCAGGTGAATCGTGCCTCTTGTTATTGACAGGTAATGACAGTTTGTATGGAAAAAAATTAAGTGATTGATGAGTGATGTGAGTAATTTCTCTTTAGCTAGGTTCCTATAATCAACAAACCATGATCCGTTAGCCATTGATTGTTTATCCTAAAGTAAAGAAGCGTTGTTCATAATTACGCAAAATGCTCTGAGAAAACAAATTATCGTTGTTAGATTTTTTTTTCGTACATAAAACTACCGTTCGTAAGAAAAAACTAAATCCTTAAATATAGGAACCGGGTATTAATCTTTTAAGTTACAGTACCTGGATGACCGAGCTTAGCCCGATATTTTTTTTACAAATTGTGTTTTTTGGAAATTATATTTAAGTACGACCCATGATATAAAATGTCTAAGCACTCATTGACTTCGTGTCACTTAACAACGCCATCTGCTGGAACAATTTTTACTGCTCACAAAAAATAGTATAATTATTCGCCAATAGATGTCAGGAAGTGTCATATTTCTCTGTTTAAACACGAATAAAATTATTCCTAACATTTTCTAAAAATGATTCCTAGCTGGATCGATTCATCGTCCCCGAAAACCCTTACATAATAAATTTCATGAAAAGCGTTAGAGGCGATTCCGAGGTTCCAAATATTTATATATATATACAAGAATGGTTCATTTAAAGGTATAAGATTCTCTCAGTCTCAAAAAAGTCCGTCTCTTCAAAAATAAACCACATTAGTAACATCAATTTAAAATATACGGTATGGAACAATTAAGAGGAATATTGCAAAAACCGACTCCAAATATTTCATTTTGTACCACATTGCGATTGTTTGCACTATTAAGCATAATGCATAAACCACTAGTCGGATCATAATGAAACTAACATGAGACTACTTCAAAATCACGACTTACCGATCTAAGAAAAACATCAAAATCGGTTAGCTAATAACCGAGTAATCGCGTAAAAAACATACAAAAAGAACATACAGTCAAATTGAAAACCTCCTCCTATTTTGAAGTTGTTAACCCTTGGCCATGATTCTGAAGTAGTATCGCATTCATTTCATCATAATGCAATTAATGGGTTTCGAGTTATATTTTAAAAGCTTTTATTTAACTTGCAATGTCTGTATGTTAGTTAGGGTGGAATCTTTGAACTCAATTTTGAAGCAGAAACCTTTAACCGATTGAGCTGAAATTTTGTATTCACGTTTAGTTTGGATGACAATATATGATAAAATACGTGACGACATTTTAAATCCAACATGGCGGACTATGTGGTCGTGAAGATAAGTGAAAAATGTATGCATTATTATTTTTTTTTTATGTTATAGGAAGGCAAACAAGCAGACGGATTTCCTGATTTATTAAGTGTAACTCAAAAACTACTTGTAGAATATTAATAAAATTTGTGATGGCCATTTAGGAAAAACATGCTATCTTTCGAAAAAAACATTATCCAACTGCAACGTGCTACCCAGTGAAATATTTGGACTTGGTTTTTGCAGTTTTACTACGTTTAACTATTTTGTTTTGCTTCATAATTGTTGATTTTCTCACTTTAGTCTATATTTAGTATAAATGTGCTAAGCCGTGTTTTCTTTTGCATTCTTACATCGGAAAGCAATAAGCGAGGGTTATAATTTTTAAGGTTCCATAGCCAAAATAATTACTGATATATGGTTCGTGCCCACCCGGGGGCGAGACTCATTTTTTTCGGGCTGAGCACTCTGCTCGGCCCACAAAGTTCGGTGAAGTTGTAAAAATCGCAAGATTAGCAACAAGTTAGTCATTCAAAAAAAAAAAAATACTGATATATTCGAAACGGCTGTTAGTTCGTGCATTCGTCATAATTATTTAAGGCCTTAAACGAATAGTATGACACTGCTTTACAATTATATTATTTATTTATTATTTATTTAAAAAAAACGTTAAGGGATAGTTCTCCCAAGATACAGAACTGAAGCAAAAACTTCAAAAATGACATTAAGTTTTCTAATATCATTTGTTCAAAATTAATCTTTTGAAAGGAATATAATTTTAAAGTGATCCAATGCCTCTAACTTCTAAAACAAGACATTGAAATTCCAAAAAATAAATGGTGAAAACGTTGAAACAAAATTGAATTGAACGAGATGTAGTTTTTAGGATTAAGTAGCCAAATGTCAAAAAATAGAACCTTTAGAGATTCATCATGTCTATCTATCTTTGTGTCACTCCGTATGTCACAGCATTTTATGAGCCGCATTAAGATTTCCACACCAAAGTAAAACAAAACAATACATTTTGAGGTATTAGAGCATACTTAGAGCTGAACTCAAAAATTCATCAAATTTATCCGTGTGGAGTATCTATCTAGATAGGCCTAAATGTAATGTGTCTGAATAAAATAGGTAAAAGTGATGTTGTTTTTAATTGCGAATAGTTTATGAGAGAGATATTTTTAAAGTGGTCAAATTTATCCCCCTCTCCCGTAACTTCGAAAATAAGAGAATGATAAAACTCTCAAAAACATATGATATACTAGCTGCTACCTGCGGCTTCGCCCGCGTTTTCACAGAAACCCGGTGTGCGATCGGGATTAAAAATAGCCTATATGTTAATACAGGTCACAATCTATCTGTCTTCCAAATTTCAGATAAATCCGTTCAGCCATTCGAGCGTGAAAGAGTAACAAACATCCATACATCCATACTTACAAACTTTCGCATTTATAATATTAATAGGAATAGGATATTACTACGTAAACTTCCAACGCAAACTAGTTTAAACGAGGTCGATGTTTTCGATTTTGATGGTAATTAAGACGTCATAAATCGTAGATCGCAATTTACCTTTCATTCAATCAATTTTTCTGACTACACTACCACACTTACTCGAGCATAGCTGCGGACACATGATAAGTACTTTTATATTGTGTTACTTGCTGCGGCGGAACCCTTCATAAGCGAGTCCGACTCGCACTTGGCTGCATTTTGAGATATAGCATATTTTCTAAATCCGCAAACATTACTTTGTCTTTTATATGAGAAAAAACCGTGGCCTATCACCTTAGATTTTATAACTTTGTCATGTAGCTGGGTAATAATTAAAATTGTCTTTGGTTATAACAAACCCGACTTTGTTTCATGTGAATAGAATATAATTAATATTTTTAGTGTATGAATGCGTTTTTTGTAAAACAGAAACAGGTTTTGATGTACATACGACGTAACAACATATACCGTAGATCTAAACAGGACAATGCATCATATATTAATTTTTTATAATAAAAAATAAGTACATACCTCATTTAAACAAATAATTGAAACAACAGAATGCGGTAGAGTATGTTAGTACGAATAACTAAACAACTAAACTGCAACCAACTGTAACTAGGAAACTGCAAATAAATAATGTTCAGTAACATCGAAAATATTCGGTATTTATCGGAAAAAATGTGCGCCTGCGCGTCATGTTTTATTTGTACCTAAATATATGTCTGGATACGGGTCACTATAAAAGGACCGGGCAAATTCTAATATCCCCTTGTTTTATAAACGTTTTATTAATAAACATTGAGTAATGTGGGAGTAAAAGTTGATATTATAGTCTGTATCATGTTGTAATAAAGACTATGATACCAGGTTGAACCTTGGAGTAATTTACTCCGTGTTTATTAATAAGATGGTAAAGATCTTATACAGGCACGCATTTTAAATACTACCTATTGCCAATTTGTAATATTTACTTTACTACTTTTTACTTTTCTTCTTATTCTTATAAAAGAATAGTTATAGAAACATAGCTTTCAATCTTTTTTCACGACATATTTAGCCAATGTCAGGTTTTTTATTTTTATATAATAAGAAATAGAAAACACACAGTAAGTATTTTACTTTATCTGAAGATATTGAGCTACCTAAAAATAAACACTCACAATATATATGTCAGCACCAAACTTTACAAAAGACAGACACTCAGAAGGGTTTAGGGTTAACATATTTTTTTATAATTTTATTTTGTTAGATTTTATATATCTACATAACAACTTCAAAATATTGCGGTTACTTGATAGTAGCAAACATTTATAGTTAAGAGGTTTAGGAAAATCACTTGCAAGGATATCATACAGATGTAGGGAATTTTGAGCAATTAAATAAAATGTGATCAACTGTGCTCTTCTCCTGTTCACACTCGCAGATAGGAGAATCTCGAACACGTATTTTATGAAGAAAAACTGTGGTACAAACGTGACCAAACCTTAATCTACTGACAACAGATGTTGAAGTTTTATTCATGGATCGAATCTGATAAAACCATGGTTTTCCCTAAATGCAAGGCTGAATGGTTGCATAATGATTCCCTTTTATTAGGCTAAACTGGGCCCAGTTTGTACTCCAGCCCTGAAGAAGATCATGTCGAGCTTTCGAAGAAAGGTCAAGGAGTTTGTGGGGACAGACTTTCACAAAATTTGACCCACCCTTGCTTTTTTTTTAGAGCACAAACGCTTAAACTTTGCATTGATGTGCTTGTAGGATAAAAAGTTATCTAATGTCATAGAAGAGCAATACAGACTTTCAGCTTATTTTCGTTGTCGGACTAGGGCAATGCATTCAGAGTCCCACCAGGGAGGAAAACATATTCTACCATTATAAATGTTTTTTAACTGGGATATGAGCATCAGCTCCGGTAATCAGAGCAGAAGTAAACTGCTGATAGGTTATATTTATGTTGTTATTCTGAATAGGAGGGAGGAGGGATACATACTGGTCCCAAGCTCTTGAAAATGAATCCTAATCAACACTAGCCAACCTATACTTAAGGAGAGGAGGAAGTTGTAGTTGAGTAATATTAGATTCCGGTTTAGATATTACGATAGGGAGATGGTCACTACCCTAAGAATTTTGTAGTGTTCGCCATGAAAGAAGTAACGCCATATTAGGAGAGCAAAAGAACAGGTCAACTTCGGCGGGGCACTGAGTTGGAAATGTTCTGCTGGTAGGGGATCCATCGTTTAGAACACAAATATTCAAGGAAAGGAACAAATGAACTAATTCCAGAGCAAAAGAGTCTTGCCCACTACTACCCAAGATGGGATGAGAGCAGTTCAAGTCTCCTAGAATAAGAAAGGGGAGAGATAAACAAGAAAATATAGAATTTAACTCTGCAATTATTGAGATATGAGGGTGGGGAATATACAAAGATACTATTGTGATACCATCCACCTTCGCAGCTATAGCAATAAAGTTGCTTGAAGGGGCGGGTAAAGGTAAGTGTGAGAAGATTTAATAAGAGAAGAAGAAGGGCCGAGACTCCATATCCGTCACTCCTGTCGTCGCGGAGAGCAACATATCCGGGAATGGAAAAACGAGATCCCGGAATAAGCCACGTCTCCGCAATGGCAAAAGCGACAGATTTGTGTTAATTAAATAAATTAATAATTTCATGTTTTTTTTATGACAAATGCTGATGCAATCCCACTGAATGATCTGGTCCATGTTGATATAGTAAACTATACAATTGATTGAGTTGAGATGCAACGTTGGGCGTTAAGAAATAGTATCCTTGCTTGAAGATGTAATCAATAACTGTAGACAGAAATAATTCAATGATATTAAAATCCAAGGTAGGAGGGGAAACATTATCATTCGCAAGTGTTGCGCCATTGGAAGAAGTATGCATAAAACCATTACCAGTAATGGCTTTATGTGCTGCTCGGTCGAATCCTTTTGAAGGAGTAGGAGGTTGTCTTCGTGGGAGAAAGACAGTTTTTTGTACGAAGTAGTAGGTGGAGTGGGATATTGGTAGGTTGAACAGACTGAAGAGGAGTGAAGTAATACTGGGCTTGAGAAAACATGATTTTGGAGGTTTCAGCATAGGATCTCCGAGTAGTTGGGAATCTAGATGCGGCTTCTATATACGAGACATTCTCTTGTGTCATTGTTAGTTTAATTGTCCTTTGCCTAGAGTGCTCAGGGCATGACTTGTTAAAGGCAAAATGACGGCCTGAGCAATGAAGGCAAGAAGCTTCAGTTTCTTGTACAGAACAAGTATCACCGGTATGGGGTTGGGAGCAACCTGCATTGAGTTTGGATATGGCCGAATCTGCAGCATTTATTGTACTGATTGGTGGAGAAATTATAGGGCTCAACAGGAAGGGCTTTATAGAATGAGAAAATTCCTAATGGAAGAGATTGCCCACCAAATGTCAAAATCACAACCTCCGTAGGAATCCAATTTACGACATCATCGATTATTGTTTTTCTATTAAATCGTCTAGCTTTCAATATGTTCCTGCAAGGGGAAGGAAGTTGCACTGATGCCACAAATTTTTCCATCGGTAGATCTGTAGGAACTTCTCTAACACCCCTACGAGTTAAGTGAAAAGAGGGTATGGATACAGAGTAACCAGCATCAGCTAGAGCTGATACAACACTTTCAGGAGAAGTAAGCTCTACCGACATCCTATTTCTTCCAATTTTTTTACACCGTCGGATGAAATATTTTTAATTTTATTTGAGTACAAGGATTGACCAAACTTTAGCGGATTAATAGCTGTGCCAAATGAGGGATCAGCTCCAGTTTTAAAAACGTTTACTATAAAGGGTCCCTTATCCTCTTTTGAGTATTTTAATTTATCCTCAAGACAGGGATGCGTTTAAATGGTCTGTATTGAATCACTTGGAGAGAAGACTTTTTTTTTAATGATCGATCTAGATCGATCGAATCAACACAATGCTTAGAACCAGACTCTGATTCATTGAGTCAGCGGTGTCCATGGATTCAATGGAATTCTGTTTTTCTTATGTAGGTCATTGTTGAGGAGGATCCGGGGGTTGAGGTGCTAGCGCTAGTGCTATGCTAGCCATAGTAATGTTACATACGTATGTATACCGTAACCAGAAACCAGCACAACACAGATTTATGGAACTCAATAAGAAAAAACAATGAAAAGAGAAATCGAAATTAGAATCAAAACACGTGTGTGACAATCCGTCAACCCGCAATCGACCTCTAGATTTACTTTTATAAACATTCATTTAACATAGTCCTCAAAAATGCTTCAGTTTTTGTCACTCAAAGTCGTACCTAGTACAAGTCATGACATCACCGGCCTTCGAATGTGACTACGGTCGATGGGAACCAGTTTTATGCTTAGCTTGCGCTTACCATGCATTTTGTATATTGCTTTGAATAAAACTTATAAATTGTTTTTATTTTTTATTTTTGAACACTTCACAAATTGGAAGTGTTATCGATTTCGAATTGTTTTTCAAACTTTGGCTGGTACTTTAAATGTCACCCTGTATAAATATGATTTATAACAAAAAATATGATCGGATCGATCATGATCGGATCGATAAAATTAATATGGGACCACTTCGGAATCATAGTCCATTTTCTGAAAAAAGTTGGTTTACTACTCAAAATGAAAAAAGCATCAAAATAAAGTAATAAACAGAAAAAAAAGAGTCGGTCAAAAAAATTGATTGTGATTCGGTTTTGGCAATTTTTTCAATTTATTTTAAGCATTTTGCCAGCTTATAAACTTCCTTTGAAAAGGGGAATAGGTTATGTTTAACTTCTATATTTTATGTGCATGGATCTAATACTAGAAATCAATCGACAGATATCGGTTTCTGTCATATGTTCTGTGTTTAAATCATATTGAACTTTGTGCGAACGAATCAGATTGCGATTGCTATAGTAAAATGCGGTTGTCTAACTTGAGGTGTGGCAGTTGACATTAAACCGAACGTTCGATATTTATTTATTTATAGAAGCTTTTCATGTCATATCACTGTCACATGCGGTCAAGCTTCGAACTATACAAATATGCGATTCAATTTTCTCTTCGAATATTTCATTTTTATACAAAGCTCATATAAGCTTTGTTGATAGTTTTGTTGGTGATGTGACGACCCCACCATCCGCTTGAGATCTTTTGAGATCTAAGAAAACTGAGGATCTAAAAATACCTTAATTCTTCTTTCTTTCTTTAGGTATTGGCCTTCACGTTAGTATTTTGCCATTAGTCAAGTAGAAATTCGCATCAAACTTTAAATCAATTTTAATCAATTATAATTAGTCATCAGTCATAAGTCGTCAGTAATTCATATCTGGGTCTTAAGTAAAACGGTGGCTTCGTTACTCAAGCTAGTCTATTGAGATTTGGCGGCAGCGAGGAATTACACGATACTTCAATTTCTTCATGATTACTTGATTTGTGCACTTTCACGGAACAAAATTAATCTAATTCCCACCTAAATTAACTAATTTCACTCAATATAAACACGAAATTCAATAACTATGAAAAAATTACAACCATCTTCATTCACGATGGCGCCAAAACTCAAATACCTTAATTGTAACCGTTTTATTACAAAAATGAGTGTTTTACTCATTTAACACTTGTTTTACTAAACACTGTACCTATAAAAATGGATTCTCAACCGATCATGCTGGCTGTCAATGTGAGACAGTGTTTATTTAAACAAGCGTCTATTTTTTTTGTTAAAAATAAGACGTTTAACTAAACAGTTAGGCGGTAAATGTTTAATGAAATAACCCCAATGTACAGGTACTAAGAGTGAATCCTCGGTCTGTAACTTATCTATGTTACTTTTCAAAACATTGAAGGAATTAAATATACGAGGAAATCATATTTAAAGCCAGTATTCACCTATTTCTCGGATATCTTTTAAATTAAATTTGAATTAATTAATATATTTTGAATTATGTTTACATTTTTAAATTGTAGTCATAGATAATATAAAATATGTTGCTCACGTTTTATATGTAACTAGTCGACCAGGCGAAGTTCGTTCGCTTGATTTTAAATTCGTTCATACACCACACTTTGTGCAGTTTTATCTGTAATTTCTAAACTACAAAACATGACTTGAAAAATATTACAGATCTCTGTAAGGCACATACTTCAAATAGAAACAGAATTAAATTAAAATAGACTACGTATTAATGAATTAACCAATCATAACTTTTGAATAGACTGACCGGTTGGAGGGTTATGGATTTTTTAAATTTTAACATTATATCGTACAAAAAGTATCTTCATGCCTACCCGAAGAGGTAGGCAGAGGTACAACCAAGGCACCCACGACTAGCCGAAGACACTAAGTGCCACAATGTGATAGGTGGCAAGCCTATCGCCAACCGGGCACATTTCCAATCCCAACCAACATTTTTATATTAGATTTGTGTTGGCCGACCCGGGACCTCATGCAGTCAAGTCCAACACCCGGACCGCTAGACCACAGACGCGATAGACATTATATCGTAGGTATAGATAAGATAAAGATGAATGACAAATGTGAGTAAAATTGAAAATAGATCTATGTACTGTTTTTTAACATCATTACACGCACATACAATTGTAAGTTTCAGGTGTGTGCTGTAGTGTGTGAGCACGCGCGCGAGTGTGTGTATGTACGCTGTGCTTGAATATATAAAAATATACATACACACACACACACACATATATATATATATATGTGTGAGTGTATGTGCGGGGTATGTGATGGAATTAGTTTTATGACGACCATAAAAGTTTTTATTTTCATTTAATGTTAAAACGTTTTATGGCCATGGAACATCTTAATCGTAATATTAAAAAATAAAAAAATGTAAGTCTGCTGAAACTTTAACTTAATTATCATGTCGTGTAGGTAAAAGAAAAAATATACATCGGTAAAATATACCATAATAAAGAAACAATTTTTTGAATTCTTATTAAACTTATGTTGTACCAACTCAATTTTTGTCTGCCTTATAAAAAAAGAATCAACAAAAGCCATCTCTGATTGCCAGAATATTGATATATAATTATACAAACGAATTAACAAATTCCCTCGAAAATAACCAATTGGTTAAAAATAAGAACACAAGCATATAATTTGCTTTCTTTGGGGCTAGATTTAATTTGTGTAACTTGTCCAGGTCTTTATTACTTACTTACTTGTCCAAATATTTATTTATTTATTTAGAATTTTGTCCCATGTCAGTCCGGGTCCGCCGAGTAGAATAAACCATTTAGATACCTCTCTGCCAAGCAGCTAGCAGAAGGAGAGCACTAGTTCAAATGTAGGTATATGGTGTCTACAGGCCACAGTTGTCTATTACCATCAGGAGATCTGTGTGCTTTTGACCTCTCAGATACAAAAAAAATAGGGGGGTACGGTAGTGCCCTGCCAATACGAACAAGAAAGCAAGGGCACTTACTATTTACAACCTTTTCTGGTGCTTCGTCGTTTTTGAGATGAAACTGAAACTATATCAATAAGTAAAGAAACTGTCCTTATAGAACTATATTTTATGAAACTTAAACTTTCAGAGTGTTTATGTATGATGACATTGACATCTCTTAAATGTTTTTTTAAAGCTAATCGTTTGAAAGGTGGACACTTTCAAGAAAGGGAAATAAGTTTGTGAAAAGTTCTATAAGAGATTGAAAAATGTAGTGTAATAAATGAATCTAATAAAAAATGTAAAGGCAATGAAAAATGTTAAGGAAATTGGTTTTTGTTACGAAAGACATGTCTTTGCATGCAAAACTAGGTAACAACACTCAGTACAAAATGACCAAATAACTTGAAGTCCGGAATTTAGGGAGACATTTGAACCTACAGATTATCTTACTTATACATATGTATATTCACGCCAAGACCCAGTTAATTGAAGGCATAGAGTATGGAGGGAAAAATGGACGATGTTTGCCGGCTCGGCTGGTATCTTAAAAGACTGTGTACAATCTCACGGCCAAGATCTTAAATGATGGAAATAACAAAGTATCTTCACGCCCATATCCCCGAAGAGGTAGGTAGAGGCACAACCAGGGCACCCACGACTAGCCGAAGATACTAAGTCCCACAATGTGATAGGTGGCAAGCCTATCGCCAACCGGGCACATATCCTATCCTGATCAACAATTTTGTTTTGTATTAGAAAATTGGAAAATCCCAATTTCCTTTTTGTTGCCCGACCCGGGATTCGAATCCGGAACCTCATGCAGTCGATTCCAACACCTGAACCGCTAGACCACAGAGGCGATAATTCATACGTACCATCACTACAGTTTATTATAGCGACAAAAGGTTGTCAAGAAGTGGTTACAATGCGATTGTGTTGTCTCTAGCTTTTCCAATGATAAAATTCCACTTAGGAGAACAGATAGATAGTGCGACACCGACTTTCGTAAAGACACATCTTGGTTAAGAAAATTTCAAGTAGTTCAAAGATTAAGCATTGCAGATTAGCTAGTGGTTGCGATGTAGTCATGATGAGATCACAATGTGGTCGATACAATGTCGCTCAGGCGCATGTGACCGCCCGTAATTTTCTGAA
>NJDC01016066.1:49448-60615 GCA_002245475.1 Calephelis virginiensis
TATATTACAATAATACAATCTAACCCCAATGTAAACAAGATCTATTTTACGACACCTTTTTAAAGTAAAATTAAATCGGTTGCCTAAAGTATAAAATAAAGTGTATAGTGGAAAAAATACAAGAGCTTACCTTACAAGATGTGCATACAATGGAGTTCAACCAAGTGCCGACGATAAAAAGTATTAGATTCTATTTTATAATTTAATTGCCATAAATATTAATTATAACACACGGTTGTGTTACGTGTTCAGTACACATTATTGTGGTGATTACAGTATATTATGCTGAATCGATATGTAGGTCGCACGAGGATAAAAATGTTTATGTGGCTTAAATAGCAGAGATAGGCATATACACTTAACCCCAACAACGAAAATAAGAAGCGCTGCATACGCTCTGGGAGGTTACCATAAGCATTTGAAACATAGAAATAGGCATACCTATATAAAGAAGTGCATCAATGTTCTATAACAAATTTAGTTGTATAAATATCGTTGAAATCGACATATAACTTAACAACATCTCTTTGTCTCTTTTTAACAAATGTTGATATAATGTACGCCGAAAGAAATAACGACATTTTGTCTATGGTCGTTTTTGCGTCAATTTAAAGTGACGTCATGACAGTCCTCATGCTTGCCAAGAACGTCATATTTAGTGTTCAATTTTATAGTGATGTACTGTTACAATTGTCGACATTTTATTTTACGTTCCCAGAAAAGAATATTTGAACAAGATATGAATAAATACCATTTCCAATGAAAATATCAATCACAATCTATCGTAATAAAAATTGTTTCAAGTGCTCATTTTAAAGTAAAAAATTGGTTTGAATGTAATCTGATCACATTTTTTTCTAATATTTTTAAAAGAAAGAAACACTTGTACTGTTTTACTTATCACTTATAATTTATTACTTTGTAATTAGTAGTCTACCGGTTTCGCTTATACAGCATCATCAGGACTAAAACTTAAACTTTAACTTTAATTAGTAGCCTACCGGTTTCGCTTATACAGCATCATCAGGGCTAAAACTTAAACTTTAACTTTAATTAGTAGCCTACCGGTTTCGCTTATCAGGGCTAAAACTTAAGCTTTAACTTTTAGCCCTGATGATGCTGTATAAGCGAAACCGGTAGGCTACTAATTACAAAGTAATAAATTATAAGTGATAAGTAATACAGTACAAGTGTTTCTTTTTTTTTTAAATATGAATATTTGGAAGTTTTACCAAGCGCCGACGATGGAAAACATCAAATATATTTTTTTCTAATGATAATTAATCTTGTAATAAACAAAGAGTTAACTTATAAACATACTTGAACACCACAATGTAAAAAAATATGCTAGTGAAAAGTATACAAGTATTCCTTCTTTCTTTTCATTACATTTCCCTATTAATAAGCCAATTTAGTAGCACTAAGTAAGTAAGTTGATAGTTACAATTTCGTTCGGTAGGTAAATAATAATTCTTATATATTAACCTAAACTTAACTATCAGTCGTCACTAATAGATCATATTGTATTGATTTCGATACTCTGCTTTTTCTGGAAAAAATCAGAGAAAGAACACCATCCAGAGAAAATCCCGCAGAAAATTTTAATCCCATCATCTGAACCACCTGTGAACCACATGTTCGTAAAAATCGAATCAATCAAGAGCTGAATATGGTCTAAGACTTCTCAATAAAACATCAAAGTCGTCAGAATTTGAAGCACTGAAAAAAGTAAAAAAAAGAAGGGTTGCACTCCGGGAGTGCCGGCAGAAGTGAAAACTTGAATATAACGTTGTGCATTTTTGACAATTTGGAATGGTTAGATTATCATTTTGCACGAATTGCTTTATTTATCAGTATGAAAGTACTATCATTTATGATCAAATATTATTTTCATATCAATAGCCTGCGTTTGGCTTGACAGGCTAAAGTAAGACCACGTGACGGCTAGGAGCGTCGTCATAATATCTGTACAGCGAACATTGCTCGTGTACACATAAAGCTTATTTTCAAGATGGAACAAATAGAGCAATGTCTGTTGATACGTATCTTCTATCTGTGAGAATGTAATGGTAGGTATATTGTGGCGTATGATCCATTGCGCATCCTATACTCTTTGGAAATATCTAAGTAATACAAAAACAGCAATGGATCTACGTTTTATTTTAGATCTCACGCCGTCTTATTCTGACGCGAGTTTAGAAGTTTTAACTATTTAAAAAAAGATGTGCAACGCCGCTAAAGAAGTTTTCACTTCAAAAACTTTTTTATTTCAAATTTGACCTTCAACGTGTTGGATACAACATCTTCCAACTTTATGCCGTTATAGTCTAATGTCATGCCAAAAAAACGATTTTTTTCCAAAAAAAAAAATAGGTTTTTTAATTATGTATTTTAGAATAACGGTTTATAATAATAATTCCTGCCGCCATAAACTCAATGCTTGCCGTTGACGTGTTCCGGTTCGGAGGGTAAGGTAGCCGGTAAACTTACTTTTGCTCGAGGCCTAGCATTCCGGCTTCAGGGTGGCAGCGCACCATTACCACCTTTGTTGACTCTAAGTGGCGTGAATTTCTTACCATCAGGAAATTCGTCTGCTTGCCTTCCAATATCATAAAAAAAGGCACATACATAATACATTGAAAGTGGTCAAGTGCAAGTCGGACTTGCCGATGAAGGGTTCCATACCAGCAACCATCGTAATAATAACCGGAACCTTACTAAGTTTCAATGGCATACGTCTTACAGTTTCGGAAAAAATGGCTGTGGCATACGGATGGACAGACAGAAATTACGAATCTGTAAGGGATCCGTTTTTTGCCTTAGGCTACGGAACCCTAAGAAAAGAAAAAGCAATGCACGTTTTTGAGTTCCCCAGTCCAGGAAAGAACTTGCAACCTTATATTATAGTCAATGCCAAAACCGTTCGACACATTGCGAACATTAAACGCATTTAATAATATACAGCATTAAGCGCAGTAAAAACGCAAAACCCGACTCTATTTAATGATTTTCCCGATTCGATATTTTTTCATAGCAAATAATTACAAAATAGTTCCACATAAATTTTACTAACATGCATCTATATATTAATACGTGATGCCAAAACTTTGGATCCCTTTTTAAGAAAATTGCGTGGACGCAGGAGCATAAAATTTGGCACACTAATAGTTTATTTGTTTTAATTTTAATTGTATTAGCATTGCCATTAGTATTATCATTATTAGCTGTATTGTCATTAAGTGATGTTACATCATCTGCAGCAACATGTTGGCTGATATTTTTTTTTATTAAGAATGCTGTGCATGCCTTTTATTGGCATACATACAAACATTTATGTATTTTAAGTGTCATATTGTAATATTCTGTGTGTATTGCTGTTGGCATGTCGAAATAAAGAAAATAAAAATAAATAAAATAAAAGTCGAGATACGGTCTCCCGGAAGACAGCGCTTGTTGCTTGCGTTGTAGGGAACAGTGCAATCCATCTAAATATTGATGCCTCGGGCTGAGCACTTTGCCCGGCCCACAAAGCCCATTGAAGTTGTAAAAACCGCGAGGTGGGCAACATATTTGTCATTAAAAAAAAATGGAACTTGACGTGAAGAAATGTATGTATGTAACTATCAAAATAAGATTACTATTGACTGAGTAAACGTGTAAAAATAAGAAAGCATTCAGTCGAATTGAGACACTCCTTTTTTGAGAGTAGGTTAAAAATCTAGACAGCTGTATCGATTCTGTATACATTTCTAACATCGCGGGAGGTTCCCAGGCGTGTTATTGTAAGTTGTGTAAATACTTATGATAGATAAGACAGCTTAATGAGTTCCACAACAAACAAACTCCACTTATTAAACTTTGCAACCTAGCACATTAATTACTACGGTTTTTTATCGAACACCTGTGGTTATTCCCGACAGTTTTAACTTAATTGAAGAATTTCACTAGTGTTGGTCCAGGCTCCTTTGCAGAATAGACAATCTGCCTTCCTGCGAGGCAGCTCGTAAAAGGCGAGCATAAGCTTACCGTCACTAACACCGTGACATCTGACTAGGTGGTAGAGTTTCGCATCGATTCGCCCGAATTGGTACCACCACCTTAACTATTCTTGCCGAAATAACGTCATGACGTGTTCCGGTTCGAAGGGTAAACTTACTTATGCTCGAGGCCTAACATCCCTTCCTCAGGTTGGCTACGCACCATTACCACCATTGGTGTCTCTAGGCGGTCTTAATTTCTTACCATCAGGAAATGCGTCTAAGTTATTATAGTACGGGATTTCAAGAAACGGTTTCGGGGAATTATTAACACCTTCTAACGTAGTTTAATACCTCCACCATTTATAAGATCTTTATATTTTGCAAGTCCCCTAGTATAAAAATAATAATAAATATCTCAGGACAAGTCACACAAATTGAATCTTACCCCAAAATAAGCAAATTATATGCTTGTGTTATGGGTGTTAGTCAACGATTCTAATACATAGAAATACTTAAATATATACCAGAATAAATTTAATAAACACCCAGACCCGGAAATGCAGACATCTAAATGTTCATCACACAAATGCCTGCCCCCGTCGCGAAATCTAACCCGAGCCTCGCGGTTGGTCGATGTAAGTTGGGCGTGTACGCTAGCCACTCAACCAACGAGGCGGTCAATTATACATATTATATTATACTAGCTGTTACCTGCGGCTTCGCCCGCGTTTTCACAGAAACCCGGTGTGCGGTCGGGATTAAAAATAGCCTCTATGTTAATTCAGGTCACAATCTATCTGTCTTCCAAATTTCAGACAAATCCGTTCAGCCATTCGAGCGTGAAAGAGTAACAAACATCCATACATCCATACTTACAAACTTTCGCATTTATAATATTAATAGGATTATGCACACAAGAACATATCAGACATTTTACGAACTTGTTAATATTAGGATATCGCATACTAGGACGAGCCGCAGCGTATCGGATCATGAGGCACATCACGCATCGCATTCACATCGCACAGTATTAAGTACAAATCCGTCTCGATGCGGCCCGGCATAGTGTGCGTAGCTTCATACAAGAATTTAAATACTGTATGTAATGTGGTATCCAATAATGTAAAATAAAATATTTTTCAGGCGCAGAAAATGAAAAAGAAGGCGAAACAACGCCTGTTCCAGCAAAGTCAGAATCTGATTCTGACGACCGAACCATGAATTGTATGGTAGGAGGAGCACATGCTTGCATACTGCGGGTTTGTATATTATGATGGCATTGAGAGACACACAAATAGCATTGCCATTTAGTAGAATAATCATACAACTATTGCTAGTCATTCCGTGATAGACTTTGGCAAATATTTGTACTGATTGTTTTTTTTTTAAATTGATAGCCAAAAAATCAGGTAGATTTCTTGATTCTAAGACCAAAAAGATATACACTAACGATTATCATGGACTGTTACTTACTTGAAGCTGGGACGTTAAGCCATTCTTTCATGGGCCAATGAATACGTTTTTACAATAAACTTCTAGATTATCTGAAAGACCTTCCAATTGATAAATTTAAGAATAAATATATATATGTAATAATCTTATATATATGTAATTCTTGTGTTCGCGTGTTTGTCACTGAACTCCTTCTAGATGACTGGACCGATTTTGATGAAACTTTTTGTGAGTGTACAAGGGAATTCGAGAGCGGCTTAGATTCAAAATTTGGTCTCCTGAAAAAATGTTTTATAATTATTTCTTTTATAATAAGCAGTTGTTGATTTTGGAATGTTTCACATTGGAGCCCACAGACTGCGCTACTGTCGAAGCATTAATGTCAAGCGATACGAAGTTTGCTGGGTCAGCTAGTATAATATATGACAAAAGTTATTACACCATTGCTGAATATTTAGCAGATAAGAACGCTTGGGATTAACTACTCCTCATGCCTCTCTTACAAATGTAATGTATTTTTACTCCAATTATAACATATTTTAAACGAGGAGGTTTCTTGCCTGATCCTTCTGGAGACACTAAAGGTGGTGGGTACTAAAGGTAGTAAATCCTTTAATGGTGCATTGCGAAACTAGGGTCAAGATGGGACCTCGAGCAAAAGTAAGTTTACCGAATACCCTACCCTCCGAACCGGAACACGTCAACGGCAAGCAATAACGTTTTTGCGGCAGTAATAGGTAAGGCGGTGGTATCAATTTGGGCAAGGCGCTGCGAAACTCTACCACCTAGTAGGAAGTCACGGTGTTAGTGACGGTAAGTGTGTGCTTACTTTTTACGAGCTATTTGACAAGAAGGCAGATGGTCTATTCTACAAAGAAGCCCGGACCAACACGGGGAGAAACAAGTTATATTATAATAAATTTCCATCCGGTGCTCAGCATAAAGTGAATATTTTTTTGTATTTTAGATATCCAGTTTTTTCGGTCTGGCACCACTTAAATTCGAGTCTCGAAGGAGTAGCTTTGTGGTCTCTTTGTCCAACCCAATGTGTGTATACAGTTACATAGTTGTCACTATATTAAGTAAGTAAGCAGTATATTAGGTAAGTTTAATTATAGATTAATTTAATGTTACTAGGAACCTGACCCAGCTTCGTATGAGAAAATATAGTAAAAACAACATTATAATTTTTCCCATGCAAACTGAATAGGTGGAACGAAGTTTGCCGGAAGAGCTAGAATGGGAAATAATTTTGTACGAATTGCTTTAGCAGCATAAGTATTATCATTTATGTGGTAAAATACAATGTTTTAAAAGTTTTCCTCAAGAATTGTTGTATCTAATGTTAAAAACCGAATGAAAATCCGTTCAGTATTTTTCGAGTAAATCGCTAACAGACAGACAGACGCGGCGGGGGACTTTGTTTTATAATATGTATTGATAACCGAAGCGAAGCGAGGGCGGGCAGCTAGTTTTATTATAATTTTGAGATAAATCAATAATCAGTGAGTTTCATAAATGTTTATATCATAGAATTTTATATTAAAATAATAGTATCAGCAAGTCCTGAAGTGAATAGTTATTTCAATCATCACTTAATTATTATAATATTAATCAAAGGTCTGAAAGATGCTTACAAAACCCCCTACATGTTATAAGTACCAATTAAATTATGCACTTCGGCTATATTCGTCAAGCTTTGGAAATAAGTATGTATTTTGAAGATATCTATATAGAGATGTTATTACACATAACTAATAATTTCGCTTAAATTTAGATTAGTAAAAAGTGTAAAGCCGAAGCGCAAAATTCAAATAGTACCTAGTACTGTACCTACCTATCACAAACATTTTAATTTTCCAGTAATATTCACGTTATTTGGACTAGTGGCAGAAATAAATGTAGGAGTTGATGTGTCTGTGCGGCTCTCTTCGAGGATGTCGCAGTTCGTGTGCACTTGTGATGTTCTGGTGGTGGTCATCACTGCTGGAGCAGGGGTTTATGGTGCACCAAGTAGGATGAGGAAAATGCTGACGTTCATGGAGAGTGTAGCATCGGTGAATATTAACTTCATAATCTCTATTAAATTAAATATTGAATGCTTTCAGCGCCACATGTATCCTTGAGGATACACATTGTATTGGAAATATAAGGCACTGTAAAAAAAGTTCAAGAAGTTTTAGGATTTAGTTCGTCTATCTGTTTGTACTCCAGGCGTAATTTAAAAGTGTATTTGTCTTTAGGCCAATTTCAATAACATATCTACAGTTAGAGATGGATCTACTGTTACTAAGACGGCAGGAAATGATAAGATAGTGGTACTCATCCCGTGCAAGTTGCACAGTAGCCTTCCACCCGTGGTCCTTTTGCCAATGACCGTTCCACTCATGCTCGCCGATTACGAGCTTCCGAACACGATGGTAGATGGTCCATTCTATCATTTTTCATACAGGACCAGGACCAAAACAGGGATAGGAAGTTGGTTGAAAATAAATCAAAGTTTAAATTTCCAGCTTGACTCAAGCATAGGAGCACAATACTCAAAAGCGACAGAAAGAAAACTCTGTGTAGTTCTACTGTCTATATTACTGTTTTTCACCGTGCTGATTGCTGCTGACTTCTGCTTTTATACGTTGCAAGCTCAAGAGAATAATAGACAATGTAAGTATTATTTTTATTTATTCCATGACAATTATTATTATATTACACATTTATTCAGAGTACAGCTAAAATAATGGTAATAGAATAATGATAGCATATTTTTTCAGTTTTTCTACTACTTATGTTAACATTATGTGTGTTGTCGGTTTGTTTTTCCCAGTATTTAGCAGCTCGATCAATCAGCATGCTTATAATCTCGTAATATTTGTTGCGTATTCTATATTTTTGTCTATTTTTTGCCATTTTATACCATAAAGGAAGATCACATCAGAAAGAGTAAATAATAATATTATTTTATAATAATATTACCAGGCGCCTAAACTAAAGTAAATAACCATTTATTTCAAACCTCATAATATTGAATATAAATGTCAGTTCCAGCATTTAACCCTATCCTTCAAGTGCTGTACTGTCATACTATTTCTGTATCCAAATCATTCATTTTTCAAGCTATTCGTTTGGAACATTCTCCCTTTTGAGATCAAAAATAGCTTAACTAAGTTTTCCCTCAAACGTTGTTTATCATAATAGTGTTATCAGATATTTTCAAATTGTTTAATTTTTGTATGTATTTATATAAATGCAGATATATTTAAGTAAATACAGAAAGATTTATATTTACTAGTGGTTGCCCATTGGTCGAAATTCAACCATAATAATTTTTAATATCTTGTTGATAAGAAGGCCATCTTCATTTCTTAAGACCACCTTTGTTTCCAAACTTTTTAGAGCACCATCTGTGATCTTTTATCGTTATCATGAATATATTTGTTTGTGTATGTCAAATGCATGGTAGTGTGGGTAATGTTTTATTTATTGATTTAATGTACTTTTTAAGCATTATTATTAAAAAATATTAGCGTTCTGCGCTTCTCCTACACATAAACTATTTGTGCCAATTTTTAAGCACCTGCGTCCGTGCAATTTTCTTAAAAAGGGATCCAAAGTTTTGGCTTCACGTATTAGTATATAGATATATGTAGAATGACTATGTTTACAGAATACTTATTGTATGTATGTATTGTGTATTATTATGTATGTAAAGTTACGTTAAAATGTGTTTGTAAATGTTAAGTAAATTTCTGTTTTTTCTATGCACCCCATTTTTTTTAAAATTTTGTCACCGTTGTCATGTTTCGACGGTAGATGATAAAGTAGTGTTGATTACGGGCATTTACCGTAATTACTTTTGAATGAAACCGCGTGGGTTTTGAACGAAACCGATTCAAATATGATCAACTTTGAGAATTTATATTTGTAGTATCTTCACGCCCATATCTCCGAAGAGGTAGGCAGAGGTACAACCAAGGACCCACGACTAGCCGAAGACATTAAGTCCCACAATGTGATAGGTGGCAAGCCTATCGCCAACCGGGCACATTTCCAATCCCAACTAACATTTTTTTTATTAGAAAATTGGAAAAATCCAACTTTTCTTTTTGTTGGCCGACCCGGGATTCGAACCCGGGACCTCATGTAGTCAAGTCCAACACCCGGACCGCTAGACCACAGAGGCGATTTATATTTGTACTTTTATATGGTTGATGATAGATGTGGTACTTGCCTCAAGAATACAGGATAGCTTTATAAAAAGACTGGTCATGTAATGCGAACAAAGAATTACTTGTCATTAACACCGTAATTTTAATAATGGCGTAGTATTAATAAGCACTGGCACTGATGCCTAACCTGTTGTAGCTGTTGTTTGCTTTGTTGGAGTAGTGTCTTTGACCATAGACTGATTTATTGATTTGTCCGAGTCATTATCGCACACGTATTAAGTTGAATATAGTCTCTAAATAATGAAAGTACACTGAGCCACTCAAGTTATCGGGCGTAAGTTACGGACAAAGCCTTGAGCGTTAAAATGTCCGAAAGATATATGGCGCTCTGGATATTTTTGGGCAGACTCTGCGTTAAGCGGGCACCCGCGCGGCTTTATACAAAAGTGACCCGTTGCGGGAAGTCGCGGAAAAAGGGACCCGCGGCCGCGCAACGGAGCCCTTCTCCCAGTTCCGTCACGGGAGCACACGCGGGGCCCACCGACAGGAGCACGCGTGGCAGTGTTATCATGTGCACCGTAATTACGGGAAATGCACCGTAATCTATTGCTTTACCATCTACCGTCGAAACATGACAACTCTGACAAAATCTACGTTAATTTGTAAACAATTTAATTATTTTTACAAAAGTACATTAAATATTGCTAGCCTCTCCATTACTGATATGACTGATATAGCTCTTACTTTGTGATTGTTGACTTTCAAATACGGTTCCAGATTTAAAAATAATTCGTCATAGACTTCAACCGAAACTTTAAAATAGTTATAAAATAAAATTTAATTATCCCTTAATGTACTAAACTTTACAACAAATTCATAGCAACCTAGGTTCAATGAAAAGGCTCACTGGTTGTCATTTTTTGTGCTAATCGTCGTTTTGCTAGGTAATCATATATTAAGTTCTCCATCGATACAACAGTACATGCACGCTGTTAAAATTGAACTGGAGAGACTGCGTAAGTCAGGTCTCCGCCGACGGGCCCTGCAACGGGGACTGCTGCGTGTTCTCGCGCGTGCTTAAGCGACAAGCGCCCGTCGCGTTTTAGGTCTTAGTCAGCCGTAAGCGCCCCATGGACGACTTATAATATGTTTTCAGCTTTATCCTGGATGTCTTTTAAAAGTTTGATTTTTAGCAGCATGATTAAGGTGAGGTAAAACTGCAAATTACCAAATTGAATGTTACATCACCTGAGTTTACGAAATACTGGAAATACGTATTGTGAAATGTAATGTTATAACCACTTGTCGAATTTTGAGAAAATTAAAAAAAAATGCTTTTTAACTAGAAATAATTATTAAAATTTGTTAACCTGCAAAAAATTCTAATATAGTGCACATAAATAAACATAGAGTTGAGCCAGAATCTCCTTCGTTTAGAATAGGAATCATTTAATAAAAGATGACACTTATTCTAAGAAAATATGAAATGCATCTGTGATACTCCCCGTGATCTTTAAATCGTTATGAAATGAAATGAAAATTATTTATTTGCGGAATATGTGTGTTAAAAAG
>NJDC01016066.1:77956-100126 GCA_002245475.1 Calephelis virginiensis
TTTTTATTGACGCAAATGTCAAAATGAAAACTGTTAAATTTTCAAATTATTTAAATCCGTATCTGTTTTGAGAAAAATAGTTTAATTCGTCTCTTTAAATCTGCGAAAGCATAATGTTCTCGTTTTGTTAAGTATTTTATTACTATAAAAATTGTGCTTTATAACCTAGTGCAATAGTTTGGTAAAAACCTGAAATTTTTGTTCTGGGCATCAGACTTCTGCCGTTGAACCACAACAAACAGGTAATTACATTTAAAAACTACTACTGTAGATAGTATAACTATTACACGTATACAAGTACCTAAGCATTGACATCAACAAAAATCGATTTTTTATATTACCTACTAAACTTTATTCTACATACCTATTCTTCCCTTTCCGTGGGAGTTAGCAAATGTTGCAAACAGATTTATTATTATTATTATTCAGTTAAAAGACTAATATGTTTATAGATGATGAGGCGGCTACTTTACTTCAAGAAAACATGACATTGATCATTCGTATGCCCTGCCCGTTCACTACTGCTTCAATAAAATTGTTGATACTTAAATAATAAGTTGGTATGTTTAAGTTTTGTTTAATTGTTGTGCATAGATCGTACTTTAAAATAGCACTCGTACTCTGTCGCCTCTGTGGTCTAGCGGTCTGGGGGTTAGATTCGACTATATAAATACGTGTATTTGTGTATTTCAAAAATAAAAGCAACGTTGCCCAGGACTGAACATGTGCCCGGTTGCAGAAAGGTTTGCCATCTGTTACACTTGTGGGACTTAGAACTTCAGTTAGTCGTGACACGAGAGATCCCACTAACGCGTTACCGACCGAAGCAATAACTACGCTATTTTGTTGTTAAGTCCCAGGTATGGAACGCATTAAGTAATAATACCGTTATAACTGGTTCTACGAAAGTGTAGTAGGTGATAAGAATTGTCTTCAGAATTACAAGGTGCTAAGCATCAATTGGTCTAAGATCCGAACCTAAGTCGACCTTCACTGAGCTGATCTTTAAAATTCGGCAACCTACATTAGGACCGATTTTTTTGCAGGCAACCCTATATCAATGTGTTCGCAATAAAACAGCGCTTACGTTGGTATAAAATTTATTCTAATATCCAATCAGTGAAAGTAACTGATATCGACATACCTGTTTATACCTGGCAACCCAGTAGATTGTCCAGGTAAATAATAGGCAACCCAACGTCTGCACATTCTAGATGTTTTATATTTTACGTCAGAATAATATTTTCTTATTATCATGATGTTGCAATATTTCATGAAAAATCATTTTTTAAAAAATAATTAAAAATACTCTGTCCAGGATTTTTTTAGGCAACCCATTTCAATATATTTTGTGATACACTACATTTATTATTAAATACATATCATTCTATTATCAGCTCGGTGAAGGTCGACTTAGGTTCGGATCTTCTACTAAATGTGATATGCACACACAAATCTTTTAATTTTGACGCAATGCTCAATGGTGAAACTCAACGGAAGACACTTAAGGATTCAAATCCGACACTTCCGAGCTCAAGAAAATGTTAAGCGGTCCAGAAATGTAATCCGCATTCGATAATTTAATGCTATGATACAATATTTTGATACCTTGGTCGTATTTATTTATTTTAGGGTTAAACTTTGAATATCCTGAACAACTTACACAAATTGAATCTAACCCTAAAGTAAGCAAATTATATGTTTGTATTATGGGTATCAGTCAATGAAGCTTATACATCGAAATACTTATATAGATACCAGAATAAGTTTAATAAACACCCAGACATCTAAATGTTCTTCACACAAATGCCTGCTCCCGTCGGGAATCTAACCTGAGCCTCGCGGTAAGTCGATGTAGTTAGGCGTGTACGCTAGCGACTCGACCAACAAGGCGGTCAACACATATACATTTAGCTAAGTTATGATGTAGCTTAGTTCTTAGGGATCCTAAAAATACATATACTTAAATGGTTTTAATTGGTACATAAATCGAAAGATATCGTTGTTTTTCCGATTTCCGCTATTTTTCCGCCGACAATATAATATTATATAATATAACTGCTAACCCGTGACTTTGTCGGCGTAGGATAAACTTTCATACAAACTTTCACCCCCATTATAGTCCTTTGGGGGTTTCTTTTTCGGTCTCCTTGGTCACCTTTTTTATTACCATATATATTTATGTTATAACTCCACCGACTTTAATCGAGGCTCAGATTCGATTACCGACGGGTGCTGACATTTATGTGATGGACATTTACCCACAAACGTAATATTTGCTTACATTGGGGTTAGATTTAATTTGTGTAATACAAGTACGCCCAGAGATAATTATTTATTATGTTAAAAAACAAAGTAGCCTATGTTGAACTTAGTTTCAAAGGTTGGCTTACGTATATATGCTGATCCAGGCAAGCATATACAGGAAACCACCAAGTTTTTTATAAATGTTCTATTAAAATAGTCAAAAAATATAAATGAAGTAGTAGATTATGTTAATTGACTTTGAATAAGCCACATTACACAAGCCAAAACATTACAAAAACCGATCCGGCGAACATCGTATGACATTGTATACACATACATAATAACAGTTTGGATGGGAAAAAATAAATTGTTAATTGTCGTTGTCATTTTACCAGTTTTTCTCATTGTAAGAATGTTTCGTGTTTCTTAACGAAAATATGTTATACCTACACAAAATGAACCAAATTGGTCGATCATTTTCCATGTTAACAAGTGACAAGGGGAAATAGAGATACATTTTTACTAACCGACTTCCAAAACGAGATCTAAGTGTGTGTAATTTGTAGGTATGTTTATTAATTAAAAAAAAAGTATCTTCACGACTATATCCCCGAATAGGTAGGCAGAGGCACAACCAGGGCACCCACGACTAGCCGAAGACAATAAGTCCCACAATGTAATAGGTGGCAAGCCTATCGCCAGTCCTCCAATATCTCAATTTTGATTTTTCTCAAAGAGCGTTCGTTAATTCAATATTATTTTCAGGTCATGGAAAACTCGGGTGTGCAGAGCAACTCGGTAGCAAAAGCATTGTGCTAGACATCATGTTACATTTACAATTATGTATTGCGTTATTGAAATGTCTTTGACAGAAAATAAATAAAATGTGAATAAAATCATTGATTTTTTTTTATTATAAAAGTAACATTGAAATTATTAATAACTTGGAATAACCTGCCTGCTTTTTTCATTTTAAAACTTGGCTGTATAGATAACTCCTCGGCTTCTTCAGCTTACTTGTAATTAAAAAAAGAAATACAAATGTTAGATGTTGTGTTCAATTCTAGCATACGGTTAAACGCCAATGTTCCCCAGCGGTCTGAACGTATAGTTCTCTTACTAGTCTGTGCGCAAGATCATAAACATACCAACCGTTTAATTCTTGCATAGACTTTCCGTCTCCACCATAGTCCTTGGGCAATGATTTACTATTAATATGGTCTCTTACGGACTTCGAAAACTTTAACTTGGACTGTACTCTTTCAGGAATAACGAATTTCGTAAGTTTTGTAAAAACTGCTACTGCCTTAGACTCACTGACAACATTAAATAGCTGAACCCGCATGCCGTAGCCACCCTTAAAATTACAAACATATTATATAAATTGTGCACAGTAAAACTGCAAAATCTAGACTTCTGTTTCTGGTTACGAATTGATAACCATTTTTTCGACTAGCTTTCGAAATCTAAAATTGAAATCATGATTCTGAGGTGGTCCCTTTTTATTGAAGTGAAAACTTCTTTAGCGGCATCGCGCACTTTTTTTTGGATTGGGTAAAAACTTCTAAGCTCGCGTCAGGACACGTGACCTGATCAAAAATTCGTAAGACGGCGCAGGGCGCTTGTGCGAATAAGACGGCGCAGGGCGCTTGTGCGAATAAGACGGCGCAGGGCGCTTGTGCGAATAAGACGGCGCAGGGCGCTTGCGTGAATGTTTTAAAAAATGCTTTCAAAAATCATCAAACCCCCGACAAAACCTGTAACGTAAGCAAGAATCATCTCGATTACGTCAGCTTTTTTTCTTTAGGTTTTGACCTTCACGTTGGTATTTTGCCATTAGTCAAGTAGAAATTTGCATCACATTTTATATCAATTTTAATCAATTTTAATTAGTCATCAGTCATAAGTCATGTCAGGCTCTTGAGTAAAGCGGTGGCCTCATTGCTTAAGCTCGTATAAAGAGATTTGGCGGCAACGACGACATATACGATACGCTAATTTCTTCATGATTATTTCATTTGTGCACTTTTACTGAACAAAATTGTACAAAGTGCCACCAAAATTGACTAATTTCACTCAATATCAACACGAAATTCAATAATTATGAAAAAACGTCGACCATCTTTTCTCTCGATGGCGCCAAAACTTCTTACGTCCGCTTTCAAACAAAAGCATCGGCATCGAAATCTGTCAAACCGGTCAAAACATTGCCACAGACCACGTACGTACGTTTTCCGTCATTGGTTAATAAAACCCCCCATTCAGCGTCGAGTGTCTGTCATTTAGGGTCTGTAGACTTAACACCTTTAAATTCATAGATTGCTGGATGAATTAAATAACTTGTTTGATATAAAATTATATTGAGTTCAAATTGCTAATGATAGTGTAACGTGTGCGCGGATTTGATGATGTTTTATTGAACTAAATGATTTACATTATAAAATGAAATTTGCCGTCGCTGCAATAATGATTTTGATATGCATTATTGTACGGTGGCCCGTACATGCTCCCGGGCACGAGATGCCGGATGTTGTAAGACAATGATAGATTAGTATTGATGAGGTGATAGGTGAGATGATAAAATAATATATTTCTTAATATTAAATGTTAGTGCTAACTTAAATGATGACAAAGATCAAAAGATCAAGATTGAAACAAATTATTTTGAATGATATCTTTTAAATTGACATTTCCCGATAAACCGGGGAGGTGGCCCTATTGACAGCACACGAACTTGATTGAACGGATTGATCTGATTTTGCACTCGCACACTGATCTATTTGAACACTATCAAACTGAACACCACTGTTATATTGGTCGGTTCAGTAACCGGCGCCGTCGCGCTGATAGCGCACGACAGGGCGGGGGGCAGGCTGCGGGCGCCGCGCGCGCCACCACGCGCACCCTGCCGCCGCCAACCCCGCCGCTGCCACGCAGTAGATGGCCACGTAATGGTGGACGTCGTGGTAACTCACGCTGTCTTCTGCTTCCACGTCCGCTGCCGCCACTCGCAAGTCATTGATTTGCTTCGTGATATTTTGTAATGACGATTGAAAAACAATTGGTACTTGATACTTTTCAATTGGTACAGATAAATTGATAATGTTATTTACGGGTGCTATCTGAATATCTATGAGGTCCGGTGTTACTCTCATATTATTCGTCCGATGTCTGTGTGAAATGAATTTAAAAGTGTTTCCCCTAATGACGCAATCGTTACTTAGAGCAACTATATTTACCCCAGTCAGCTGTTCACTCGTAACGCGCCGCTCGCAGAAATAATAGAAGATGAAAGATTGCGTAGTGCGTGAGTGCATCCGTTCGTCTGTCAGCCTGCAACTTTACTAGCGTGTTCTAAGAGAGTGAGTAATCTTAATGCTAGCACTATATCTATGCTTTTGATGAGAGTAAGTCAACCTTTTATCCTTTCCTTCACTATGTTGTCGTGGAGACTGAAACAAACAAGGGTAGGGCTATGCGTACTTACACCCAATATGGAAACGAAGTTTTTCAATTTCATCGGGTTCATATGGGACAGTGGACACAAATTCAAAAACGTTTATCCCCGACACATCAAACACTATTGAATAGCCAATTACGTAGTCATGATACGCCACCACATATTCTGCCATGATACATCACATATTCTGCCACCTGGAAAAAAATTCAAGTAATATAAATTTCTAATCAAAGATAATATTTTAGATATTAATATTGATGCCAAAACTTTGGACCCCTTTTTTACGAAAATGGCTCGGACGCAGGAGCATAAAAATTGGCACACTTATTTAGCAGTTTATGTGTAAAATAAGTGCAGAACGCTAATATTTTGCAATAATAATGCTTATAAAGTACATTAAATCAATAAATAAAACATTACCCACATTACCATGCATTTGACACACAAAAAATATACTGATGATAACGATAAAAGATCACAGATGGCGCACTAAAAAGTTTGGAAACAAAGTAGTTGGTCTTGAGAAATGAAGATGGCGTTCTTATCAATAAGATATTAAAATTTATTATTGTATATTATTGTAATATACCAATGGGCGACCACTAGATTTAATAAAAATATAAAAAATAAAAATAAAAATTTCTTGATGATCTAATTATATAACTAAACATTTTTAGGTAATGTTAGGTACATATTGTTATAAATTAATAAGATTATTAGATTCTAGAATACGATTTCTTCATTATTTATTATTATAAATTATAAATTTGCAATTTGTGCAAAAAAATCTGTCTTATATGCCACATGTAGGCATCCGATTGAGACAAAGCTCCTTTCGTTTCAAAATAAGTATTATTGGAGGTATAATTGAACAAATTACCAATATTTATTAATCAAATGTTATATGAAATAAGTCAAGTAACGCCAATAATATTATTATATGTTTTTATAGTTATAAATATAAGCATTTTGTTTCATTTTTAATTATTATATAAATCTCGTTATCATTATTTATTTAATCAATAAATTCAATCTTATATAAGATTTTTGAAAAAACTGAATCGATTGTAGTATTGTATTTTGTTGTAGATATTGGTGGATCGTTGTTAGTTCTTTCTCAAATCAAATTCACCTAAAATAAATTCTAACAATGGCCTTGATTTTTCATTAGAAAAGTTTAAATTAAAGTCACCAGCCAAAATAAGTGGAGTTTCATGTACTTTTTTGTTATATCTGGTAAGCTTTGAAGATACACTTATATTTTAATTATAATATAATTATAAATTAACACGACAAAATAATGTATGCATACACAGCAGACGAGCATCGTGTGGCTTGTCACTGTCCTGAAAAAGAGAGAGAGAGAACGATTAAGTCGAATCCAATATACTTAAAAAGTCGGATATTTGGCCTGCCCAGCTTTACGCACTGAGGATTTTTCGTGATGCTCGCCTAGCCCCCTTAGCCAGCGCATCCCCCTTCATCCCAAAATCTATGTTGCTGGTTACTTTTAAGCTGTAAGTTTTTAAATATTATAAAATTTGGACACCTGTTGCATACCATATGATACTAGGGGATAGGGGACTTAGTCCAAGATTTCTACATTTTTTTCACAAATATTTAAAGAAAGAAATTTATTTATCTTAGACAGGATTTGATCCTATTATTTTCATCGCGTACCGTTATAACCATTTCAGATACTAAGAATTTAGATCCCATGCTCAAATTTCAAATTCCTCTCCTTTCGATTATTTGTCTATTATGTTAGAGACGTGCGGCTAGGGAATCACCAGGATGACCACGATAAACAAGGCAATGGTAGCTAAAATATTCGGTCACCAATGCCTTTGGTGTTATAACTATTTAAGGCATTACTTAACGAAGATTTTCAAAGACAACCGTGATTGGATGGTAATATGTTATCCACGGGGTTTTCCGATCGAAAACGGATTGTTTTAGTACTTTAAACGGCTGATGGCACTAACCATACTTAGCATTCAGCCACTTCTTCAGAAATTATCATGAAAAGGCAAGTTAACAGGGCTTAGTAGGCGTTTACCCCGCCGAGTTTCGACCGATTCGGGTGAAACGACTACGTCCATCGTTGTTAATATTTTTGAGTGGCGTTTGCGCCGCAACTTTTTTTAGGGTCAAAGTAACATCATCTACGTAATGAAGTATTACATATTATTATTTTTCTTTATGGTTAATAAGTTTACTATTAAAAGTAGTATATTGAATATGTATTATGTGTAATTAAAATAAATACTAGAAACCGATGTCTTTTTGGTTTTGCCAGTTAATTTCCATTTAAGTACTAAAACAAAAAATGATTTTATTATAGTATTATAAAATATCTCTATTTTAGTACTTAGGGTCGTGCCTATTAATTATTAATGATGAATTATTAATTATTAAGTTTTAAGAATATTAAGAACAATGGACGTAGTCGTTTCACCCGAATCGGGTGAAACTCGGCGGGACAAACGCCTACTAAGCCGTTAAGACAGCGCATTTAGAAAGAGCTATATATTATAGTAGATACATAGAGATAGTATCGCCGCAAAACGATGCGCAGGTACAGTCACGAGCAATGAAAAGTATTCACGGGCAGATTTTCAAATAAATGTTCACTCTTAATTTCATTGGACGTAACTGTACATCGTTCCACATCTGAGACAAATATGCGAGTGTAAGATGGACATGAATAAGACTGAATAAAGCTAAAAATTAGCTTTTGCAACATTAAATATCGGTTCACTGTAGTAGACACTTATAATTCTCCAGCAGATACTGAATTAGGAAACACATCACATTGGTAAGAACCTGAAAGATCATATGGGTATGATGTGGAATGTATTTGCAAGAGTGAACTTAGTGTATGGTTATGAGTGCCTGAATGAGGCTTATAAATTGCTGTTCGTTAGTAACGCTATAACTTGAGAACAGCTGGGCGGATTCGGCTAATTTTAATTTTGAATTATTTGTGGAACTCTGGGGAAGGTTTAACAGATTAGAAAAAAGGCAAAGCTATGAGGATACTAGGAAAACCACATTTTAAGTTTCCCCCATACAAACAGAAAGGGTGGAACGAAGTTCGTCGGTGCAGATAGTACTATATAAAAAAGACGTCAATCTCATAACTTAAAAGAGTGGCGTCCGAAATTTTTATTTTGTAAAAATTTGATAAATTAATGGCAAATATGATAAAAGAAAAAATTAAAGTGACAAAATATGAAGTCACAGCGTGAGGTGCACGTTGGTATATCAACTTTGTTAAAATTCCTAGTGAAGGTGTAATATTGAAGTATTACTCCAAAACTTTATGACCAAATTCTCTATATTTCTAAAACTGTATTACTCTTCCAGATTTATCCACTTTTAGGGAAAAAACTCGTTAAATTATTATTTCAAAACAAATTTCATCATCAAATTCAAACAAATTTAAATCTCCCATTGTTACCGACAATGTCAGTTGGACTTGGACAAAGTTATTGAATAAGTGTAATGGCCATCTGTTAGAGAAAGAACAATGCCCATCGTTCATACATTGAAAAACCTGTCAGATGATTAATTTATTATTTATGTGTTGTATATGGAGTCCTAGTGTTGTTTTCAACGTAATATTGTTTACTTTAAATTAATATTAATTGTTTTTTTCTCATTTAAGTCGGAAAGAAAACCTATTGAGGTTATATTTTTTTAATGTTACATAAAATGATGTTACCAATCCAATCGAAACGCAGTAATCATCCGTATGACACAAGCCAAAAGTAATCGTAAGAGGGTATCGGAGTCCGTGAGAAATGCAAAAATTAAAACAAAATCAAAAATATGGGATCGCATAGTGTTGACCTCCGTTATGGACAGTTACTTTACTCTTTGGTATAGAGCCATAGGGACATCTGTGTCTGTCAAAAGTGTCAAACTAATCTCGTATGACAACGCGACAGCACTGTCAAAACTATAAATCATTTTCACACACAATATTTTTTTCTGTGTTATGATTTTTTAATTATAATTCTTTTGGTATACAACTGAAAATAAGTATTTGTAGTTCAATTATTCGTATTTTTACTTATAAATTACGTTTAAGCTTCTTTAATATATTCCTAATCATTAATCGCTATTAAAAAAACAGTACGGTGTGGCAATAATGGGTAGATAACAATAATCGTGGAACAGAACATTTCAAATAGACCACAGATAATCACAGTTGTAGTCTATAGTGCCTATTCTATATGACATTTTAAATATTTTTTTCAAGACTTGTAAATTAAATACACCAATTTTTAAACTTAGTGAAAAACAACAACAATTTAGCAATTTTTTGAAATACCTCATATCATAATTCACGATAACTATTTCACAGGGCAATTATGGGCATTGCTCTTCAAATTAAAAATTGGAATTGGAAAAAACCAGTGGAATACAAGCCCTTAACAGCTGCATTAGTAAAGATCATCTAACCTGAAACGAAATGCCTCACTACTTAATTAGTTTATATGGATGTGCTAGTGCGAATATTATTAAAGACTGTGTGTAAAAGTCAATGTTATCTATAATTGCAATCTACAGAGACAGTAGAGATTATCGTAAACTTGACAAGCCGTAAACTCAAAGTCGGGGCACCATGAGTTTACGGCTTGTCAAGTTTACTATAATGTCTACTGTCTCTGTAAATTATTTGTGTGAAAACTTTGAACAGCGCCTCTATTGGTAACTAAGAGAAACACACTTTTAGACCAAAAGTTATATAGATTTCGACACGTAACTTGACGAATGTAATCTATACCAACACATGGTAGAGGCCCTGTATGCCTATCGTTCCGTCAACCATCGCATGTTGACATCCGCAATGATCATTTATTTATATAAATCATACTGTATTGAGCAATACCACTGCTCTTCTTCAGGCTCGGCAATACTTTTCCTCAGACACACTACTAACCGTTCCTGTACGTTTTATATTTTACTTTCGAAGCTTTTATTTACTATCTGCAACCCGTACGAATTAACTGTGCATTTCGCGTTTGATAAACGTGCGGTTTGATTACAGTAACAAAGATAATATCGCTACTGAGTGCTTGCAACGAATGCGGGGCGCCTCGCAGGGCAACGGGAAAGGGGTTAAATTCCATTGGAGTGTACAGTTTATTCGTACGAGTTATAGTACTTAAAAAAGGCATTTCGTAGCATAGATTTTGAATGCAATGCTTTGATGATTATTATGAGCTATAAAATTGAAAATCATTTACTTACTAATATAATATATTTAAGAAAGATGTTAACATCTCTTGGCTTGGGTTTGGAATCAAGTATAGCAATTACCAAACGATAATGGTCTTCTGCAGCTTCTGGCAGCATCACAAACTGACTGAAAAAAATATTGGTTTTATTATTTTGGGTTGAAGGAAATAATCAATAATTCATAAGATAAATAAAGAATTATATTAATTAATAGGAAAGGCTTGTAGTTTTGGATATTTGTAGCGAATAAACTCTTAAGATTTCAAAATCGATTTAGAAAATTCATTCACCGTTAGAATGTTGCATTATCATTGAGTAACATGGGCTATACTTTTTAATTAATAAAAATGTGAGCCGTCACGGGATGCCTGGCAGATTAGACTAGGAGGAATTTGCGCATGAGTACCGAAAATTACTGGAGGTGGAATAGTTTTCGGTACTCATGCACCGATTCCTCCTAGTCTAGATGTGAAACATCGACATCATTTTGTAAAAGTAATATTCAGAAAAGAACAGATTGTGATATGAAATGTCATAATGATAAAATAAAATATTACGGTTTTAGACTAATACGTAGACGTTGTCACCTGCTCCCATCAGCCCTTTTAGCATGAGACCAGGTTGAACGGGAGACAGGAGAAAATTCGATAAAAATTACAGTGAATTCATAAAAAAGAAGGTTAAGTATTACAAAAAAAGTGTATTAGACGGTAATACAGTAGCGATACTTAAAATTACAATTCACCGTTAGTATAAATATTATATAACTAATTTCTGACGTTGGCGGATTCTTATTATGAACCTTAGGTCCGCTCAGGGCGGGTAGATAATTTTCCCTCTGAGCTGGTATGGCGTGGGTACGTGCTTATGCAGCGTTATTTACGAAGATGTGAAGAGAGGTGGCCTTTACGAAATAACTGGCCCGAATTGGAGAAAAACCTCATTGGGACCCAGGTCCGCAGTCGCACTGCGGTTTAGCGGCTGACAAGACGTAACGTGTTTTCGAGCGCGGTGAGTATTTTTTTTTACGAAGTGTAGTTTGTAATTATAAGTAGAATTGTTTTGTTTTTGATAAAGTGTTGATGGTTAATTAATGTTAAAATTGTTTATTTTGAGCTTCAATTGTTATATTTCTCAAATTAAATTAGAATTTGTATAAATTTTAATTTTAATTTTGTGAAAAGGCATAGGGTGCATTCGGACAGCCAGAATGGGGCACATTCGTACGCGTACGAATGCTCCCCTTAGATTTTGTAGGAACCACCAGTATTTTAAAATTTATTTTTTATGGTTCAAAGTTATTACCTATTAAAGTATTCTTGTTCTAACAAAATGAATTTAATATTAAGTTAATTATATAATATTTTTTTATTGCAGAATCATGGTGCTAAAGTATAAAAAACGTGGTACACATACTCAAGAAGTGAATGAGGAGTCCATGAAATTAGCAGTTGATGATGTGATAAAAGGAAAGTTATCGTAGAGGAAAGCCGCGTTAAAATACAACATCAAAACATCAACATTGGAAAGCAGAGTTAAGAAACTTAAAGATGGCTCTAACTCCAATGGACCACCATGAACTTTTCATTCAAAATTCACGAGTCTACATGTCTTCTCATTGGAAGAAGAGGAACAATTAAATAACTATATTACTAATTGCTGCAAATGCATTGTGGGCTAACGACAGTACAAATTCGAAAACTCGCCTACGAGTATTCCAAAGCGTTAAATAAATCGTAAATTTAAGATATCCAGCGAAACGGGACGAAAATGAAATGGCTGGCTTAGAGTGGATACGTAAATACAGAAAACGAAACGCCAATCTCAGCCTGCGAAAGCCAGAGAATACTAGCGCTGCACGATCATTCGCGTTTAATAAGAATGCAGTTCAAGAGTTCTATAATAATTTGGCTGAAGTGTTACAGCGACATAATTCTCCTGCCGACAGGAAATTTAACTTCGACGAGTCCGGGGTGTCTACTTTTACAGAAACTCCAAGAATTTTGGCCCCTAAATCTCAGAAATAAGTGGGACAAATTGTGTCAGCGGAAAGAGGCGAATTGATAACATTCGGTGGTATTATTTCTGCAAGCGGAAATGCTATCCCTCCTCTCTATTCGTATTTCTACGGGTGCACCACAGAGACCATTTTCTTGAAGGTGCGCCTGAAGGAAGTCTTGGAGCTGCTGCTAGAAGTGGGTGGATAAATGCTGACATATTTGTTTCAGTATAAAGCACATTCAGAAACACACATTAAATTCTAAAGAACATCCGATTTTACTGCTGTGTGACAATCACGAAAACCACATCACCTTACATGCTATAACATACGCTCGAGATAATGGTATCATTTTTGTGACTTTCCCGCCGCACACAAGTCACCGATTGCAACCTTTAGACGTTGCAGTGTTTGGCCCATTTAAGACAAAATTAAAGATAGCCTTCAATAATTGGTATTTGTCGAATCCTGGCAAAACAATCAACTTTTATAGTGTTCCTAAACTGGTAAAAGTTGCATATTTTGAAGCATTCACCGCAAAAAATATTGAAAAGCCAGGTACATGGCCATTCAATGAATTAGCCTTCAGCGATGAAGATTTTCCTCTCATTGATGTGTATGCTTCAAATAATTCGGTTAATGTGCCACCTAATCTAGAAACAAGTAGTGTCTATCTAGAACCACAGCCTTCCATCAGCGTGCCATCGACTGATATTGATGGTATATCAATGAATGAGTCAGATATTCGTGAACAGTCGCTGTCTTTGCTTGAAAATACTCAAGACATTGTTACCGGAACTGACGAATCTTCCACCTCTGCGGCTGCTCCACAATCTAAACAGAGTTCTCAGGTTGCCATTACACCAGAAGTTGTAAAATCTTACCCTACAGTTGTTAGAAACAGAACAACTAATAAAGAAGAAGACCAGGTAAATCTCGTATATATACAGACACACCTAAAAAAGTGAACTAGAAGAGAGACATAGACAGAAAGAATTGAAAAAAATTGAACAGGAAAGGAAAGCCAGAGCCAAAGCAGTGAAACGTAGTTTAAATGAACTTGATTCAAGACAAAAGAACAAGAAAGCTAAGAAAATAGAAAGTGAAGATAATTCGAGCGAATCTGAAGCATCGCAATTTAGCTTGCGGGAGAGTTCAACATCTCCAGTTGATTTAAAAATAGACGAAGAGACTGATGATCGCAGCATCAATGATTATTTAAATGTGACACCAGAGAAGATTAAAGATAATTGTTATGTTTTGGTTAAGTTTGAAAAAAAGACTTCTATTGTCTGTTATGTGGAAAAATTCTCAGTCATTATTCGCATACAGAGATGAAAATAAGTTATCTTCGGAAGAAACCGGGAATATCATGCTCCTTCATTTTCCCTAACATAGAAGACATTCACACTGTGTATATCAGCGATATTGTCATGATCCTCCCTGATCCTTAACCACGAACGGGTAGTACATCCAGAATAGCTAACATTTTGACTTTTGAGGTAAATTTAAATAATTATAATGTGCAATAAGTTCCAAAGTAACAACCAAATGTATAAGTACCTACTTTAAGTTTAAATTGCCAAAGGCTGTACAATGATGTTATACAAAATGTAATTGTAAACATCTCATAAGACTGATTGTAACTTAGAAGTATCAATAAGTAAACTAAGGATGAACGATTTTATTTGTTTGTAATAATTTCTAAAGAAAGATTTATCGACTATGATTCAAGTCACAAGACATTAAGTTAGTTATTTCATAAATAAATATACTTTTAATAAATAATTTTTATTAACGACTTTCATTGGTTTTATAATTTGCCTGTATGAACCTTCCCCATGCCGTACGAAAGTATCCCACCTACTGTAGGAACGTACCCCGTACGTGGGGTACTTCCGTACAAATATTTTATCACAGAAAATTGGCTACAACCCTTTAATCTTTTGACATAAAAGTTTCAAACTTTTATATAACAAACTACAATAAATTTTTTGTACTTAGGTACATAAACTATAAAAATTCAACAATTAATCATGAAGTAAAAAAATATATTCTAAATAGTGTACGAATGATGACCACTTTCCCCTAATAATCAATGGGTTCATTCAGTTGTACATTTGGTGAAACATTAACTCGCTTTTTAAGGAATACTGAGCAAAATTTATTGGGCCTTTATCAGAAATGTCTGCCCATTGTTCTTCTAGCTCTATATCATTATCTGAGATTTCAATACATGACGTGTTTGATTCTGGTTCAGTGTCATATATTTCATCAAAAGTATCAGAGTCGGAGCCATTTTCTAAATTAGAGCTACTATCTTCGTAAAAAAATTATATATAAAATACCATTCATTGCGTGCGCTGCGATAGGCCGCTAAAGATAAAAGAAAAATATGTACCATAATATCATTTATTATACATTAATACCTACAAACTTCGCGATACCATATGTCTAACGATTACAGCTAAGGTATTTTTTACATTTTAAAAGTTTATAAAAATACCAACCATATTCGGACCTCGATATCCAACCATAAATTCGTATTGATTATTATCCCAATAAATGATTTTTTGAACAAAATACCCACCTACCTACAGAAGAAAATTAATAGACGAGGAAATGCGCTCGAGCTCCGTTTTTATTACACTTGCGACCCAGTTCGACTTCGCTCGGATACTAGAATTTGTATCTACATCTACACTATTGATAAAGAGGAATGTTACGTATTTTTTTATATTTTTTTTTATTTTTGGATGTTTTGTTAAGAACAGGAAATGTTGGATATGTGCCCGGTTGGAGATAGTCTTGCCACCTATCACATTATGGGACTTAGTGTCTTTGGCTAGTCGTGGGTGCCCTAGTTGTTCCTCTGTCTACCTCTTTGGGGATATGGGCGTGAAGATACTATTTTCAGGAAATATCTGTTTTTTTTTTCTATCGAAAGCCTCAAAAATTAGATCACTGCTTTGCATAGTTGGCATTAGAACATTACCCTCGATGAATATAGTCAATTAATAAAGTATTCTGGTAGTACTACTAGTTTTGTTTTAAAAGGTAGGTGGATATTGGTATCTAAACTTTTTATTCTAGTTTACTCACTAGCTGTTTATAAGAGTACGTCGTTTTTGCTTTTTTTAATTTGCATTCAATTTGAATTTAAATAGGATTTCAGCTAATTGAACTTTAGTATATTATCTTGATTGAACAATAATAACAATGATTTGAATAGTCTGCAAAAATTAAATATTTACGGAGCGTGAGGTCTGACACTCGATACTCTCTGCCTATCTTGTAATGGACTTGGCGTGGAAATATGTATATATGTCTGTATATTTACGGAGCGACGTCATTTATCTGCGAATGAAATGCAAATAGTTGTTGCAAACGGGAAGAAATAAATCTGAGGAATCCCGGCATTTTTATGTAATCAGAAATATTAGGTGCCGTCTTTGGAAGCGTAGACCGACCGACAGACCGCAGAAGAAATTTTACCGCTTATCATATCTGCTATATACGGCTGGTAAACAGAGGTATTTCAAAGTAAAAGCAAAAAACGGACATTGTTCTTTTACAGCAAAACAGGGCTAAGAACATTTTTAAATCTCTTAGAAAATTGGAATTATATTTTTATAAACTAAAAAAAAAAGCTAAAATTACGCAAACTCTTACAAACGCAAAATTTTGCCGGTATTACCTGAGCTGGGTTAAATTTATTTACATTTTGAAATCTATTTATGAGTAATAACTTTAATTTTATATAATATAAAAGAAAATATTCTTTCGAATATAAAATATATGTAAAATATTTATTTTTATAAATATTACAATATTTGCACGCCACAATGTGGTAGAATCTAATATTAATACGTGATGCCAAAACTTTGGACCCCTTTTTACAAAAAAAATTAAATAAAATTTTAGTTTATGTCTACGAGAAGTGCAGAACACTAATATGTTTCAATAATATTGCTTATAAAGTACATGTAATCAATTAATAAAACATTACCCACACTACCATGACCTTGACACCCATAAACAAATATATCGATGATAACGATAAAAGATCATAGATGGCGCACTATAAAGTTTGGGAACAAAGTAACTACTACTACATTCACTTACAGTAACCCACCATTATCTAATATAACTTACTTAGACTTACACTAGTTACGGTGTGTTCACTCGAAGATTATACTCTCTAACTCTAAACTATTTTTAAACAGTATTCTTTCTTATGAAATTTCTTATATAACAAAATCAATTGTAAACTTAACGTCTACTCAATGACTAAAACAAAATGCAAATTTAAACTTGTTAATTGGCTCAGAACTTTAGATTACGAAAATACCGAACACACACACATACTCACACACATACTCACACACACACACACACACACACGCGCGCGCGCGCGCTTACACGTGCGCACGCACATATTCACATATGGACCTACCCATACACACACACGTGCGTGCACACACACTAACTTACACTGAAGTATAGCACATATAAATGTCTAGTTTCTAATCTTCATTAAATTTTGTTATACTTTTATTATTTAGATATTATATAGGGTCAATATCTGTCCCGACTGGCTTGGTGATCCTGGTAATCTGTAATTGAGGTACTTGTACTTAACATGAGCGCCAGACTCATGAGCATTATTGAAAAGAATACTCCTCCTACTTCCTGAGGCCAAGGTCTAGAATATCAAGTTAATTTTACTCCTACGACGGACAGAATATGAGAAAAAAGATGACTCCTCATAAATAATTAATTATACTGGTAGCATTTTATGTTATTCATATTAAATTATTGTAAAACGTGCATTATAACTACGTATAACACAATGGTAAATGTGTGAACTAAATACGCCCGGATCAACACGAGGAAAACACGAACACGTAGGTATATAATTACAAATATTTTATAGGACAGGATTCACAAAACCTGGTTTTAATAACACAAGCGTACTTAATTTAAGAAACAGTTTTTAAGAAACTACATACATAAAGTCGGATGGCTTTACAAAATCTTCGATGTCAAATTGGAAGAAATTTGGCATTAATGTCCTATAGGTACATGATTTTTCCACCTGACATTTAGTACGTTCCACTGAACCTTAGCAGCTTATCAAAACTCCTTCTAAATATCGTGGACCTGTAATGAGAAAAATATTTTGGATATGTGACTAATACATGGGCTGGAATATATAGACTGATACATAAACAACAGAAACAACAGAAACATAGTCAAACACTTTTAATTAGTGTGGGTGTAATTGCGATATTTAAAATAGAAATTGACAAAACCTTGGAAAAGAATACAGGCTACACTTACTATAAGTGCAGACGAAGCCGTAGCCAAGGTTTACACTAGGTCAGTTTTGATTTAATTTAAATATATAAGCAACTGTCTGTCTATACATTTTTAACATGTTATTGCTAACTAGTTTAAAATTATTTAATTAACATTGTAGTTCAACTTTACGATGTCCTTAGACCAACAGTAGATTATATAATAAATGTAAAGATAAGAAAAATAAGGCAATTAGTAAATATAAAGATTTAAACACAGTTTTTTTATATGACAGGCCTGCAAACAAGTATACTGCTCTCCTAATGGTAATAGGTAACCGTGGCCTGTATATATATCTACACCTGAAGGTGTGGAGTACCTTAATGTTACAGGCGCGTTGCTGTCCTGTGGCCGGGATGTTAGGTCTATTGTGCAAGTCTACCGGCTACCCTATCCTCCGAACCGGAACGTGACACAGTTATTATGGTGGCAGTAATAGGTAGAGCAGTGGATTTCTACCCAAGTAAGTTGATGCACGGTACTCGACTTACAGTCTTGTTGGTAGTGACATGTATTTTAACCAGTGCTCGCCGTTTATGGACTGCCTGATAGAAGTGGAGATGGTCTAAACTACTCAGCAGACTCGGACTAACACAGATGAAAAGAATACATTTTATTAACAAATCCTTACATTTATAGAGCAAAATAATTTACACACACAAACACAAAAGTGCTAATTTATATACATAAATACAAACAAACATACATACAAATTACACATATAATGAAGTTTTAATTAATATGAGAACAAATGTAAAATAATCATTTTCAATATGGTTGTACTTAAATCACATTTAGATATGAAGTACATATGTATACATGGTAAAATATAAATAATGTTTTTCTAATTTCATCATCATCATCATCATTTCAGCCATAGGACGTCCACTGCTGAACTTTCACTTCGACCGGATGGAAGCGGCCTGCATCCAGCGAGACCCCGCGACCCTCATAAGGTCGTCTGTCCATCTCGTGGGTGGCCGTCCTATGCTTCGCTTGCCGGTGCGTGGTCTCCACTCGAGAACTTTTCTGACCCAACGGCCATCACTTCTCCGCCTCCGATGACTTTCGTTCGCCTGCGGATCTCCTTATTTCTGGATCGATCTCGCAGGGAAACCCCGAGCATAGCCCGCTCCATAGCTCGCTGTGCAACCTTGAGCTTGTTTATCAGGCCCACAGTAAGAGACCACGTCTCGGTGCCGTTGGTCATCACTGGTAACACATACTGGTTAAAGACTTTTGTCTTGAGACACTGAGGTATTTCGGACGAAAAGACGCTACGCGATTTCCCGAACGCTGCCCAACCGAGTTGGATTCGTCTATTTACCTCTTTCTCGAAGTTAGACCTACCTAACTGGACCGTTTGTCCTAGGTATATATACTCGTCGACAACTTCGAGGATCGCGTTCCCAACTGACACTGGGGTGGGCGCTACATGGACATTCCGCATGATTTTCGTCTTGTCCATGTTCATCTTAAGGCCCACCTGCCGGGAAACACGATTGAGGTCTTCGAGCATTGTACTAAGGTCTTCCAGCGATTTCGCCATTATGCGCCATTCGCCAAATCGAAGCTAAGTGATGTACTCACCGTTGATGTTGATGCTCATTCCTTTCCACTCCAGAAGCTTAAAAGCGTCTTCCATTGCATTGGTGAAGAGCTTAGGAGATATAACGTCTCCCTGTCTTACTCCTCTCTGCAATGGAATTTCCTCTGTGCTCTGATCTTGTACTCGGACGGACATAGTGGCGTTGTTGTATAAACACTTCAACACTTCGACATAGCGATAGTCAATGTGGCATCGCTGGAGAGACTGTAGCACTGCCCAGGTCTCGATCGAATCAAAGGCTTTCTCATAGTCCACAAACGCCAAGCATAATGGCAAATTATACTCCTCTGTCTTCTGTATAATTTGCCGCAGCGTATGTACGTGGTCTATGGTACTGTATCCTTTTCGGAATCCGGCTTGTTCGGGTGGCTGGAAGTCATCAAACCTGCGCTCAAGACGATTCGTGTTGACCCTCGAAAACAGCTTATAAACATGGCTCAGAAGCGAGATGGGCCCGTAATTCTTCAGAAGGGTCTTATCGCCCTTTTTAAAGAAAAGTACCACCACGCTTCTGTTCCATGCTTCTGGCGTAGTACCTCCGAGCAATACGGAATTGAAGAGCTTCTGAAGGACTCTAAGTACTGGTGTTCCACCCGCTTTTAGAAGCTCGGTGGTGATTCCGTCTTCACCCGGCGCCTTATTGTTTTTAAGCTGACGGAGGGCCATTCTAATCTCGTACAGGCAGATGTCAGGGAGATCTTCAGTATAGTGTCGGGTCAACTTGGCTCTGGGGTCTTTCACCATGTTAGTGACAGGTTTTGCAACCGAGGTATATAACTGTCCATAAAATCTCTCGATTTCCCTCAATACCTCAACTTTAGTGGACGTGACAATATCGTCTTCTGTCTTCAGCTTCGTCAGCTTTCGAATTTAGCGACAACAATATCTTTTTATGATAATGGAAGGCAAACAAGCAGACGAATTTTCTGGTGGTAAGAAATTCACCCTGCTCTAGGCAGCAGACAAGGGTGGTAATGTTGCATTGCCAACCAAAAAGTAAAGTATAATAACTGAGCAAGAGTTCTGACTCGGACGTTCGTGTCAATCCAAGCAGTGCAAACGCCAACTGCTATTCATAAGTTAAAACAAAATTGCCGATATATATAACCACATATACCTACATACGTGTTACTTCTATAGGCCCATTCACAACTTCACTTTATATAACTACTTTATGTCAACTACATAAAATCACTATTTATATCTATTTATATATATTAATCAGTAATCACTAGATATAGCTGAACATTTTGGTTTACAAATATGTATAAAAGATGACACCATTTTCCATACAATGAAGGTGGGAATTAGATTAGCGAATATGTCGACATAGCATGTTGCCAACCCGAGGCCGGGGTGTTAGGCCTCGAACGAACGTAAGTTTACCTGCTACCTTACCTTCTGATCCGGAATACGTCAACAGCAAGCATTGACGTTTTGGCGACAGGAACAGGAAAGGCAGTGGTACAAATCGGGGCGAGCCGCTGCGAAAATCGACCACTTAGTAGAATGTCACGGTACTAGTGACGGTGATCCTATGCTCGCCTTTTCCGATTTGCCTTTCAGGAAGGCAGATGGTCTATTCTGCAAAGGAGCTCGGTGGAAAAATGGTTGTAAAATAATTGAAAAAAAAAAGAAAAACATTGGAGTGGTCTCGTCACTCGAACCAGAAGTTTTTGGTTTCAGTTCTAGCCAACTTCTCAATTAGGGTTCTAGCCTTAGGATTAAGGATTGTCAAGCATTATCTTCAACATGGACTAACGTAGTAGTAAAATACATTTGATATTATAGTTCTTATCACAATGTGAAAGAAACTATATTACAAGGTTAAACGTTGGAGAACTTTACTCCATGTTTATTAAAAAGACGGTTACGGCTTTATTAATAAACACGGAGTAAAGTACACTAAGGTTTAACTAGGCATCATAGTCTATATTGCAATGTGATACAGATACCAACTTACTTTTAAAGTATCTTCACGCCCATATCCTCGAAGATATAGGCAGAGCACCACCAGGGCACCCACTATTAGCCGAAGATACTAAGTCCCACAATGTGTAAGCAAGTCTATCGCCAACCGGGCACATATCCTATCCTGAACAGAGTTTTTTTATTAGAAAATTGGAAAAACCCTATTTTTTTGTTGCCCGACCCGGGATTCGAACCCGGGACCTCATGCAGTCAAGTCTAACAACTGAACCGCTAGACCACAGTGGCGATAGCTCTTACTCCGACTTTAGTCCA
>NJDC01016066.1:103709-115526 GCA_002245475.1 Calephelis virginiensis
GCTACAAAACAACTGATTTTCAAAGTGGGCGTTACATGAAATAAGTTTGGGAACCTCTGAACTACATGAAATCACTATTTATATCTATTTAAATATATTAATCAGTAATCACTAGATATAGCTGAACATTTTGGTTTACAAATATGTATAAAAGATGACACCATTTTCCATACAATGAAGGTGGGAATTAGATTAGCGAATATATCGACACAGCATGTTGCCAACCTGAGGCCGGGGTGTTAGGCCTCGAACGAACGTAAGTTCGAACGAAGCATTGTCTTCAACATGGACTAACGTAGTAGTAAAATACAGTTGATATTATAGTTCTTATCACAATGTGAAAGAGACTATATTACAAGTTTGAACGTTGGAGAACTTTACTCCATGCTTATTAATAAGATGGTTACGGCTTTATTAATAAACACGGAGTAAAGTACACTAAGGTTTAACTAGGTATCGTAGTCTATATTGCAATGTCATACAGATACCGACTTACTTTTAAAGTATCTTCACGCCCATATCCCCGAAGAGATAGGCAGAGGCACCACTAGGGCACCCACTATTAGCCGAAGATACTAAGTCCCACAATGTGTAAGCAAGTCTATCGCCAACCGGGCACATATCCTATCCTGAGCAGAGTTTTTTTATTAGAAAATTGGAAAAACCCTATTTTTTTTGTTGCCCGACCCGGGATTCGAACCCGGGACCTCATGCAGTCAAGTCTAACAACTGAACCGCTAGACCACAGTGGCGATAGCTCTTACTCCGACTTTAGTCCATATTTATTAATAAGACAGTTAGGGTTCTAGCAAGGATTGCTTTTAGGGCTGCTATAAAGCTTGCTATTTGATTTTTTTCCCCGACTTTGTAAAAAGAAAGAGGTTACGTGTTTGACTCATATTTTTTTTATTTATGTTAATCGACCTCCCCATGATGATCTGAAGGATTTTTGTTTCGTATATGTTGGACTATTTAATATCGAAGCCAGGTTTCTGCAGTTTACTATGGCATTACTGCGAATTTAATATTTTGTTTTAATATGTTTTGTCTTGTATTTTTATATTTATTTTGTAGAATAAAGAATAATTTAACAAAAAAAATGACGAATAATTTATAGTTACTCATAATTTGTGAGAATCTTCGCCCCTGTATCTCCGAAAAGGTAAACAGATGTAAAACTAGCGCACCCGCAATTCGCCGAAGGTATTGCTTAGGGCCATTATGTAAAAGGTGACAAAACCAACGCCAGTCTCAAATCAATAAAAAATTAAAAAATATCAATTTGCGACCTACTTCACTTATTTTAAGTCAAAATAAAGAAGATGATATTAGAGTCGTAGTTAATAAGTTTCCTCACATCCATATCTCAGAACCGATAGGCAGAGGTATAACCAGGGTACCCACGATTAACCTAAAACACTAAATCCCACAATGTGGCATAGATGGTAATTGGTGGCAATTTTATCACGGATCAAGCATATATCCAATCCTGGGCTACGTGAAATTGGAAAAACCCTATTTTTTTTGTTGCCCGACCCGGGATTCGAACCCGGGACCTCATGTAGTCAAGTCTAACAACTGAACTGCTAGACCACAGTGGCGATAGCTCTTACTTCGACTTTAATCCATGTTTAACTTTTTAAATTAGACAATTTAAAAAGTACAATTTCATTTTGTTGGCGACCCGGCAGTTGAACCCGGCACCTCATGATATCAAGTCCTACATCAGACCGCTAGACCATAGAGGCAATAGAGGTTATAGACAATTACAAAAACGCTAAAGTGTAAACAAAACATAGGACTTAGGAAAATATATATATTATGTTACTGAATTAATTAAAAACTTGTTAATCAACATATGAAACTAGTTATAATCGCTCAACTTAATAATTAAAACCGCAAAAATAACATTGAAACTAATATTTTTATAATTTTTATTAATAAATAAATTGGCCAAGAGCGGCTCGGATTTTGGCCTTGAACAAGTGTCCGTAGTGTTGAGAAAGTGTGGTTCTCACAATAGTCTGTGGTAGTAAGCATTGATTTGGGTTATTCAGAGTAACATTGACTCCCGCCTAAGGGTCCGAGCCTTGTCGTGGCTGAGTAACTGGGATCGAGCTGGGGCCCCGGTGAAACCAATTCGGACCAGGGAGGACGCTCCTCAGTACCCCTCTCTGTCCAAGAGGGGACACGAAGAGCGCACACAGGATGGTGGACCATTTGGCCCGCGTGGGATGGTGGCCCGCGGAGGAGGGGGGCGGGCTTTCCATCTAGGCTGCCCGGTCGATGTGGGATTGCGGCAGGTACAGGGGTGCCTGTCGCCACTGGAACTCCCAAGGTGGTGAACGCTTTGTCTCCGTACTAAACTAAATGTATGAAAAAGTAAAAGCAAAGTAAAGTATCATCACGCCCATATCCCAGAACAGGTAGGCAGAGGTACAACCAAGGCACCCACGACTAGCCGAAGATACTAAGTCTCACAATGTGATAGGTGGCAAGCCTATCGCCAACCGGGCACAATTCCAATCCCGACCAACAATTTTTTTTTAGAAAATTGGAAATATCCAATTTTTTGATGGCCGACCCAGGATTCGAACCCGGGACCTCATGCAGTCAAGTCCAACACCCGGACCGCTAGACCACAGAGGCGATAAATGTATGAATTTTAGCATACGAGCGAACTCGCAACTTTTGGTTGCTAATGCAGTTAACATCAAAGTACATAATCAATTTGAAGGGGTAGAACCGAAATGTAACTGCGAATATATAACATAAACCAAGAGCTTACGATACCTAGGTGTTATCATTGATTGTCATTTAAATTGGAAAGAACATGTCAACTTACTGGCAGCACGTGTAAGATGGCTAGTATATATATTTAAAACTCTTAGACATATATGCAGTGCTAGATTAATGCTAGACACTTACTTCGCATTGTGTACTTCCATAATTTTGTATGCTATAGAAGCTTGGGGAGGAACATATAAAAATGTAATAATTTCTGTAGAAAGGGCAAAGCGTTGTGTACTTAAAGTAATGACCTTTAAGCCTTTTAAATTTGCTACATCTCTTCTGTATCAAGAAAATCCTATTCTTACTGTAAGGCAAATATTTAATATTTACACTTACACACAAACATATTATACAGATACACGCACGCCTGCAAAGGCATGCAACCCCACAAAAACAAACAAACACACACACACACACACACACACACACACACACACACACACACTCAAACACACGTGCACATAAATACACAGTCTAAGTAACATTATTCACTAGTATTTGTGTATTCAAATTATATTTTTTTTTATATATTACTATTATTATTATTATTATGTATGCCTAATTCAAATGCCCTTTAACTGCTCTGGTTGAAATTTATTGGCCATATAATTTTACATTTGTTTAAATCATGTTTGTCTTAAAAACTGCCATATACTATTCAAAACAAGTTTTAAACAACTTCGGACAGTCATGCGGCTTATTGTGAAAGAGGAATCTCGATCTACCGTCACACAGTTAAATTATTAACTAGTACGGAGGGTGATATAAATCAATCATTTAACATGTATATGTTTATTAAATAAATATTTTGTATTTTTTGTATTTTGTTCCGGCGAACTTTGTTTCATCCGTTCAGTTTGTATGCTAAAAAATAAAATGTTGTCTTCCCTAGTTTCCTTACAGTCGATCGGGATACAAGTTATCCTATGTCCATCTTCTGCTTCTTAGCTACTTCCTTATCAATTTTCAGCCAAATCGGTTAAGCCGTTGTTGAGTTATAAATGGTGTAGCTAACAAGACTATATGATAATAAATAAATAACATTTCTAGACAAGTTACACAAATTGAATCTAAGCCCAAAATAAGCGAATTATATGCTTGTGTTATGGGTGCTAGTCAACGATACTAATACATAGAAATACTTAAATACATACCGGAATCTATCTACTCTTTAAATGTACAAATATAAGGAAAAAGAAATAGTGTATATGAAAATAATCAACAATGATATGTGTGTGTTTCATACAGGCGTTGCTAATTTAATATTATATACGGGAACGTTGACAAAAAAGAATTTTAGGAAAGCTGACTTTCCGATTTGTTTTCTACATGATCTTACATACAGGGCGTGGGCAGTGTGGCAGCTGAGACTCGTTGCATTATTTCTGCGCAACCAATGTTACTGAAAAAAAGGATCTTGAAATCATTGTAGGAAGCATACTTCCATTTTTAATAGCTTCTAAGCTTCTAAGAACTGTTAGAAACATCAATTTGTTATTGCCAGTAATCTTGCTAGTTGCTAATGTGTGCCAGATGCTACCTTTTCTGAGCAAAAAATAAATAAATCGAAACCATTTTAGAATGTCTGTCATTTTAATAATACTAGTGGTAGTCGACCATAGTCAATTTTAATATTTTGTTGATAAGAACGCCTTCTTCATTTCTCAAGACAAACTACTTTGTTTTCAAACTTTTTAGTGTGCCATCTGTGATCTTTTATCGTAATCATCAATATATTTGTTTGTGTGTGTCAAATGCGTGGTAGTGTGGGTAATGTTTTATTTATTGATTTAATGTACTTAATAAGCATTATTATTAAAAAATATTCATACATGAAGCAAGAACTTTGGACCCCTTTTCACGAAAATTGCGCGGACGCAGGAGTATGAAATGTAGCACATTTATAGTTTATGTGTAGGAGAAGTGCAGAACGCTGACATGTTTTAACAATATTGCTTATATACTGCATTAAATCAAAAAGTAAAACATTACACACACTATCATGCATTTGACACACACAAACAAATATATTGATGATAACAATAAAAAATCACAGATGGTGCAAAAACTGTTTTCATAATGTTGGAAAACAAAGTAGTTAGTCTTAATGAATGAAGATGATGTTTATATCAAAAGATAATTGACAATAGGACCTTGATAATGTTGGCAAAAAGGGGTCCAAAGTTTTTGCTTAATTAATTAATATTATGGTTTTTTATGATTGAATTTTGACCATTGGGTGACCACTAGTTTTAAGAAATGCGCGGGATAAAAAGTTTGTTTTGATGTAACGAAATCGAAAGTTAATACTTTTTCATTAGGCGATGCTCTTAAGTTATGTTGTTGATATCGTGTTGTTAGAAAACGTAAAGCGAAACTAAACAAAATGAAATTCGAAATTGAAATATTAGTTAAAGGTTGTGGAGGCTTTTGGAAGGTGGTCGTTACACACTGAATGGCTTAAATTGTAAACATACCTACAAATATGCTCATGGTCATGTCCAAAAATGTTTGAAAGTCAAACACCAACTCACGCATGATTAGGTCATTGAGAACTCCGAGTCGTTTTTTGTTTGTCAGAGACTGCACCTGGGTGCCCTTAGCTGTAGCCCATTAAAAAATCGGCATCTGCTTTTGCAGTAGTCCGTATGGGTGCCCCCTGGGTGGTGTGGTCGGGTCTAACCTTGTAGCTGAGACCGTAGAGTCAGTGATGACTCGACATTCCCTCAGACTATGCTCCTGCTATATATGTATACCCTTTTAATATATACACCATTATGTATATCCCTTTTTGCACTTACATATTTTGTTCATCATTTACTTTTAAAGCGATTTTTAAAAAAGGAGGAGTTTATATGTTGGACTTTTATGTTTTTTATGGATATTCATCGCCTAATCTGTCACTTCTAAACCGATTTTAAAAACTCTTTTTTTATTTAAAAATGCTAGCCGAAGACACTAAGTCCCACAATGTGATTGGTGATAAGCCCATCACCAAACAGACACATATCCCGAGCAACATTGTTTTTAGAAAAAAGTCGGAAGAACCACATTTTCTTTTATTGAACCGACCTGGGAACAAAAACAAAATTTGTTTTATTTGTGTGTCTGTTTTTTTTATGATGATTCATTTAACCTTCACGTACTTCTTACAACTCTTTAACGTTTTAAAAAGTTTTTTTGTATTTGTGAAAATGTTTTTTGGAAACTGTAGTCCTTTTAATCAACTAAAAGAAAAGGAGGAGGTTATATGTTCGAATCGCATATTTTCGTATATTAATCCATTTCTTCGTTATTTTTGGTCGATTTATGTTTTTTTTTGATGGACCCCGAGTAACCTAACAAAAAATGTTTCAAGGTATACTTAATTGTTTTTAAAATTTTCTGAATTAATTAAAGTAGATACATAACTCCTTTCCAATGTTGTTCTATATACGAGTATAAGCGTCACAGTGGCATGCCTTGGCCTTGCTTGTTCTTGGTCGAATTTTAGTTTAGTTGGTTTAACATTTTAAAATACTTTTAAACCAAATGAACATTTTGTTGTGAGCACTTGTCTGCTGGTCTTTTTTTATAAAAATGAACATTACCACGGAACCCTTTCTTAAAATAGACCCAGACAGTATAGATATAATTCGAAAAAATATTGGTTTCAATAACTATGATAGTTTCAAGAGATCAATAGATATTTTGAATGATTGGATTAAAAAACAACCACATTTCACAAAAAAGGAATTCAGTAAGTATTTTTTTTCCGTCTGTATTATCGCCAGCCAAGACTATTTTAAATATTTTTTTTTATTTTTTTTTTGTGTAATTTGTTAAGGTATTATGTTATGATGAAATAAGTTTGTGACGTTATATTTCATTTTCAAGATAATAAGAGCGTATTCAAGATAATTTATTGCTGTGAAACTGTAAAAATTTCTTTAAAACTGTAAAAAAACTCGAGACAGACTACAATTTCTAAACGGAATTTATTTGTAAGCATTTACAGTTACAGGTCCTATTTTTTTATGATATGGGAAGGCAAAAAAACAGACGGATTTCCTGATGGTAACAAATTCACGCCGCCTAGAGACACCAAAGGTGGTAATGGTGCGTTGCCAACCTGATGCCGGGATGTTAGGCCTCGAGCAAAAGTAAGTTTACCGGCTACTTTTCCCACCGAACCGGAACACGTCGCGACGTTACGACGGCAGGAATAGGTAAGGCGGTGGTACCAATTCGTGTGAATCGCTGCGAAACTCTACCACCTAGTCACATGTCACGGTTTTAGTAACGGTTAGCCTATGCTCGCCTTTAAGAGCTGGCTGGCAGGAAGGTAGATGGTCTATTATGCAAAGAGCCCGGACCAACACGGGGTTACAAAAACCGACTACTGACCTAGTGGTGTTCAATTTAACCCAAAACTGTATTAATCATTTCTACTCCCTCAGATACATTTCAATAAGTATACCAGTTATGTACACAAAAATTAAGTATTGTTATCAATTTTCCTAGTCTGATACTGATCTAGATTTGGTGGCAAAAGAACTAGTCTTAAAAAGAAACAATATTTTTTGAAATCAGTTCAGAAATGACGGAGAGATTGATAAACATACCAAAAATGACGGTCGAACATAAACAGTTTTCCATAATAATTACAGTTAAAAAAATATGCTTATACGTTAAGACTAAAAATGTTTTTTTCCTATTTCTAAAACATTTAAAAAACATTGATTTTTTACTTGGCGAATGACAAGAATTTTTACTAGTAATAATTCGTAAACTATTGAATAATTTAATTTTTAAAATTATTCTTTTTGCATGCTGAATGATTTTGGCACACTAAAATTGCAAAACCCCGACACCCGACCTGGCTTCACTCGGGTGACAACTAATATAAAAAATAAGATTTAAATTTGTTAAAGGCGTCAAACAAGCTGTATAAACATAAAGATTTTATGTGTAAGAGGCGTCAAACAAGCTAGATAAACATTAATATTTTTAGGTCATAAAGGCATCAAACTACCTAGATAAACATTAACATTTTTAGTTTATAAAGGTGTCAAACTAGCTAGATAAACATTAATATTATATAATATTTTTGGTTCATAAAGGCATCAAACTAGCTATTTAAAAACAATATTTTTATTCGATAAAGGTCATTTTTGCCAAAATGTACCATAGATATTCTTAGTGAGTCGCTATGCTGTTGTTGTTTACGCAAGACCAATTGCACAAGTTTACCGGCTATCCTATAGGATAGGGTTTCCTCCAGATGGTAACACGACGTCGGCATTATGGGGCAGGAATAGATAAAGCAGTGTATCATTACTTGAGCGAGTTTCTGTATTAGCTACTGGTAATCTTTATGGTAATGATCCATTTAATTTATGGACGTCTCTTACAAGTCACCAGAAAGAGAGGCAGATGATCTTTTGTACACAGGGGACCTGGACACGGGAAAAAATAAGCAGCATTTCATTTAATATTCGTATACACATACATATCTTCACGCCAAGCCCCTTACGTTCTAGGCAGAGAGTTTGGAGTACCAGACATCAAGATCCTGACAAACCTGTCTGGCTTCCTTTTAATTTTAATTTTCATTCAAGACATATTTTGACTCCAAAAAATGAGAGGGTTTTTAATTGTCGACTCGACTGTATGTTTTTAAGTGATTAGTCGGCTGATAGCTAACCTATTTTAATAGTTATTTTTTAAAAAGATAGGTCATAATTCTGAGGCATGTTTATATCGTTGTCGGAGGAAATGTTTTGGGTTAAAATTTATAGTGATTAAATGCTTTATTTACTCCAAAACTAGCATGTTGATAAAATATATGTTAGATCGTTTCGAAACCATTTCCTACCTTTCAATAAAAGAATTATCAAATCGTGATCTGGTACCTAATGAAATAACTTTCTTGCACTTTTTTGCACTTGATTATAACAATAATTAAGGTCGTTACATTTATTTTGTTTTAATTAGATGCACTATTGAAATATATGAACTCTGCTGTTATTGTATTTTTAAATATTAAGCACAGATTATTTAGAAATCAATGCTGCTAAGGTTATTTAAAACCCTGACTGTTTTATTAATAAACTATACATCTTAATAAACGTAGATTAAAGCACTCTAACATTTTAGCTGATATTTATAGTCTTTGTTGCACTGTTCCAAAGACTAATGGCAAGTTAAACCTTGGAGTATTCAATTCTATGTTTAATAATAAAACAGTAAATTTAGAAGTAACGTAATTTACCAAAGTAAAACCACAAAAAAATTACAAATTATTTCATTTGAAACCTTAACTCTTTTTTCAAAAAATTGCAAATGTTTCCGAATTGGTCTTATATAAACTTTATCAACATTCTGCTAGTAGTTTTTGAGTAACACTTAACAATACATATATTTTTCATTTATCCTGACGACCTTAACGATAATGAGGATGTCAAGATAAGTAAAAAAGCCGGGAAATGTAGTCGGATAGCGATAAAACTAATGTGGGACCACTTCGGAAGCGTGACCTATCTTTATTATTATTAACTCTTTATTGTACACATCAAACATAACAGAAAAATGTAAGACTAAAATAAACGTAACATAATAAGAAGCATTAAGACGAGAGCTAGATATTTGCCGAGTAATCGCGTAACAAACATTAAAATAGTCGAAGTAGGAACCACCTTCTTTTTGGAGTGGGGTAATAAATATGAAATGATGACACAAAGATATTTTGAAAACTTATGTTTAGTTTGAGGTGGATGTCATGACAAAGACAATTTTGCTGAGCACCAACTAAACTGATTTAAAGGGTATGCTATTTTTTCCAATAAAACGAAAATATCTGGAACATTATAGACATTCCAAATTAGTCCAGATTTTTCGAACTAGGCCATTCAAGTCTGTAAAAATGTCATGTAAAAACTAATGTGACTAAACATGTTTTGTCTCTGTCTAATATTGTCGTTGAAAGATGATAGCAATTATAGGTAACTGCACCATTTAGTGGTGAAATAACCTATAGTGGGCAACTCCGTTGTATAACGTATCAAAGTTTTTTATATCTACCAATTATAATGAATTTATAGTTACACATCAAAAATAACATTGTTGAGTAGTTAAGTTTTAGCCCTGATGATGCTGTATAAGCGAAACCGGTAGGCTACTAATTACAAAGTAATAAATTATAAGTGATAAGTAAAACAGTACAAGTGTTTCTTTCTTTAAAAATATGAATATTTGGAAGTTTTACCAAGCGCCGACGATGGAAAATATCAAATATATCCAGATAATTATTCCGTACCTACCTAAATATTCAAAATTATTAGAATCGTCATCTATTTCTATAATTAACCTATTGGTAATGTTGCCGACTTTGTAATCCAGTTGGCAAATATTGTTTTCGGTTTTGAACTCATAGTTTATGCAGTCTTTCCTTTGTTGTGAAGTTATTAGAGACAAACCTTCTTCAAAAAGACTTCGTATTTTATTTAATTTAAAAGCCTTACGTTTTGCCTAACATAACAACAAACTATACTAACTAAGCGATACAAGTGTTTCTATATATGTCAGTATATGCATATAGTATAACCGAGCAACTTGCAGCATAACGCTCTACCACCAGTGTGTTAAGCCAAGCGTTAAAATAAGTATGTAGGATTATATATTTAACTTTAAATAGATAATGTGCAGTTATTTGCTATATATGTTTTTAATGTACTTAATTTAAAAACAATGGCCTTATCGGCTGAAGGACTTGAGGAAAACTTAACATATAATACATATTTGCTCTATTTTTTAAATTCACAATTATTGCATACAGTTGTTATTGTTATAATCGTGTCTATAAATTTTAGAATATAATAGAAACAAACATATATTTTTTTCTTTGCTCTGACAAAGATTCTCGTGACGAATGTACATAAATCTAAAAACTACCACCAGATCGGAACGTTATAAGATCATCATTACAATTTTGCTTCAACCGACAAAACTCTGTTCCCACTTTGCTGATTTTATTAGAACATGGTTTATATTTGAACTTAGTCTAAAACTTGTTCGAAATTTGTTCCTTTGATTTTTCGTAATGACACGGGCTAACATTCAAGATTTCATAGTTTAAGCACAGTAAAACTAGAAATCGATACCAACTCCATCATCAAACATCACACATGGTAACCATTGTGAGGTGGTCCAGTAAAGAAATATTAATAACTGTCTATTTTCATTTATAACTCATAAAGTTTTATTAATTATTGAAGTGAAAACTTCTTTAGGCGTTGCGCACTTTTTTTGGATGGGTAAAAACTTCTAAACTCGCGTCAGGACACGTGACCTGATCGAAAATTCATAAGACGGCGCAGGGCGCTTGCGCGTATTGTGTTGTCATGTACGATAGCGCAATAAACGAATATTGTATTCTACCATATAAATTATAGTACTTTCATACTGATGATTAAAGCAATTCGTCCAAAATTATTCCCTAACCATTCCAAAATATCAAAAGTGCACAAGGTTAATATTCAAGTTTTCACTTCTGCCGGCACATCCGGAGTGAAACCCGTTATTTTATGGGACCACCTCAAAATCATTACCTATCTTTCCAAAACACAATAATTAAATTCTGTCACTTATTGGGCGAGTAATCGCGTAAGATACATACAAACAAAACAAGAAACACATTAAATCTAATTGATAGTCTCTTTATTTTTATCATTTTTTGTCAAACCTTTTGTGTACTACAACTATAATCATATGCTGTTGATAGTACTTAATTGTAAGTTTAATTTGTTGTAAGTTTAATTGCTTACAATATAGAGTTCATTTATTTATTCAATTTCGAAGGCAAAGGTGCTATTGGTGGATGTCTCTTTTTTTGCTTTTCTTCTTTCTTCTGGTTCACCACTATCATCAGGTAAATCCTCCCCTTTGTAGTGATTTTCTTCTGTTAATCTCTCTGCAATAAGCCTTTTAAATTCTCTTAGTTGAATTATTCTATGCAGACAGACACATTTTTGGATTGGCTCATCC
>NJDC01016091.1:0-28902 GCA_002245475.1 Calephelis virginiensis
AAATCAAAATTCTAACTGTAGCATCCCAGTATATCTTTGAAAATTTAATGTATGTTTACAGAAATTCAAGTTCATTTAAAAGAAATTGTGATATATACTATGTCAATACAAGGAATAAAAAAAATCTTGCTGTACGTGTGTCTCGTCTCCACAGAGTAAGATTCTTTCATGAGCCTATGTATACAGTTCTACAATAAACTTCACAATTATATGAAAGAACTTCCAATTATTAAATTTAAGAAATGTGTTAAATGTAAATTAAATCGAAAGGGTTATTATAACATAGCTGAATATTTAGCAGATAAGACTGCTTGAGATTAATTGCTCCTCATGCCAATCTCTTATGATATATAATGTATCATTACATAAATTATTGTAAATATATTGTAAAGTAAGAAAAAATGACAAGCCCGCTGAGTTTCTTGCCGGATCTTCTCAGTGTGCGGCCGCGTTCCGATCCGGTGGTAAATTTATTATTATATAGACCCGTCACAAGTGCTTCTTGTAGGTTTATGTGAAATAAAGATGATTTATTGTTATTATCAAAGAAAAATACATAAACGTAGATATAGTAGATGAAAAGTTTAAACGTAGCAAAACAATTCAAAAAAAAAAGAAGAAACGAAAAATCTTACATTTATTTGTTGGTATTACATTCCAAAATTTAACAGCTTTCATACAAAAAGGGCGCTCGTATAAAGTTAAATAGTAGAGGTATGTGCAGACACAGATTAAGTTGAACGCAACTGTCATACATCATATTTAAAAAGTGAAAACTTTCCTTTTGGTAAACTAGGAATTTAAGGTTGCAACACATAGTTTAACAGAAAAAGAACACAAGAATATGAACATACGATGAAATTTGACGTTAACCTATCCTAACCCATTAATGCTGAGATCAGTATTGTATACGTAATTATAATTGCACACACCGAATTAATTTTTAATTAAATTGATATAAGGTTGAAAAAAAACAATTCGGATTTTATATTTTTATGTCCCATTACTCATTCTAGTACGATGTGTCTAAGGATTGAATTCGGACTTCCTGTTTAAATAGAAATGAATAAATAACTATTTTTATATAATTTAATTTAAAGTTCATTAATGTCATGTAAGAATGATTTAGTAATCTAAGTCAAAAATTTACTCTAATTGAGAGATTGGGTTCTTGCGAAACCATTGAAATAAAGGTTTTAATAAAAAATGCGCCGTTCTATAATTCAATATACATGGGGCCCACTAAAAGTTTTTCACTTCTAGATAATCGAACTATTTGAATTTCGAATGTTATATTTTTAAAATGTTGTAACCTTTTTAGTTATAAAAAAAACGATTGACGGGAAATAATTTGTTAATTGTTTTTTTTATCACACATTAAATTTTTACCTACACGCAACGACAATGGAATTAAGTCGACAATACTTTAATAATTTTGAAAGTCTTCTTTCTCCGCAAGACTGTGCCCCGCATCTTCAAAATGCTTTTGGGAGAGAAGGACCTTGTTTGAGCACCGTGAGGTGATGGTTTGCTAAATTTGAGAGAGGTCGAGTTTCTTTACATGATGAATTTCGTAAAGGGTGGCTTTCAACTGGCGTCAATGAAAATAATGTGGCTGTTGTTAAGCGGTTAATTGAAGAACACCCCCGGATTACCTACAAGACAATTCGAGGACTATTGGGAATTGGTATAAGCCAAATTCAGAAAATTTTACAGGAAGAATTGAAAGTTCGTTAACGTGAACGAAGAACTTTGTTGTCGTTGGATACCTCATGAACTGACAGCGGAGCAGAAGCGGGCTCGCGTGGAATGATGCTCACAGATGCTACTGAAGTACGACCACTGACATTCTAATGCTGTTTATGGCATTGTCACAGGAGACGAAACGTGGAATTATTGTTTTGAACCCGAAAAAAACAGCAATCTTGTGAATGGGTTTGATATTTTCCATGGTCGGTGCTTTTTAAAACTTCCAAATATTCTTATTTTTAAATGAAGAAACACTTGTACTGTTTTACGTATCGCTTATAATTTATTTATATATAGCCTACCGGTTTCGCTTATGACAGCATCATCAGGGCTAGAACTTAAACTACTGTGCATGGGTGTTTGAAAGTGAAACAGGCCAACAAAATTAAGATAGGCGAAAAACGTTGGTAAAAAAATGATCGCGTTTTTTTCTCAGCTATGGGCCCACAAGCTGCATAATTTCACTTCATGTTCAAAAGAGAGTTAATGACGAGTGGTATTCTACCATTTGTTTACCCAGGGTGTTAGAAAAAGACGACCCAAAAGTCGCAGTCTCCTACACTATGATAACGATTCTTCACACACGGCCAACCAAACAAAGTCATTTTTAGCTTCCGAAAAAATACATTTCGTCATTCATCCTGCACATAGTCCCGACCTAGCACTCTGTGGTTTCTGTATTTTCCACAAAATCAAAGATTTAACAAGAGGTTTTAATTTTACCAACTCCGAAGAGGCTGTGATAGTGTTCAATCAGCACGTAGAAAACATGCTGTCAGATCGGTGGTCCTTTTGTTTTAAAAAATAGTTCGATCGCATGAAAAGATGTTTAAAATATTTAAAATATTATTTTGAAAAGCAGTAAACATAATGTTTTGGTCATAACATGTTGTTTTTTAAGTAACGCTAAACTTATAGTGTGACCTAAGTATTAAACATAATTAATAACATTATAGAGCCTGCTTAATAGATCCCGCTTTACAATTAATTTGGTCATATGTCTAGAAACACCTATTCTTTTTATTTTTGAGCTTGTCTGATAGTAATTTTTAATAATAGCCTACATTTTTCTTTAATTTGCTGTGGCTTGTCTGTGCTATATCCAAAACAATTTCTCTATCTCCTAAGTCAAGTTAGTTTAATCCCCACCATCGACCATAAGAAAATTATTAACATGAAAACAAGTTAGTAAGTCGCCTCTGTGGTCTAGCGGTCCAATTTCGGACTTGACTCCTTAAGGTACTGGGTTCGATCACCGGGTCGGACAGCGAAATAATTAAAACATGTTTATTTTTAATTTTCTATTACAAAAGAAAACGTTGAAGAAGTTAATAAACACCCAGACCCGGAAATGCAGACATCTAAATGTTTATCACACAAATGCTTGCCCTCGTTGGGAATCGAACCCGAGCCTCGCAGTTGGTCGATGTAGTTAGGCGAGTACGCTAGCCACTCGACCAACGAGGCAGTCTTTATTTATCATACGTCATTTCTTGCTTGTCCGTTGTGCTTTAATGTCAGTAATCGTTAATGATTAGAATTTGAACCGACTTGTGAGATGATGTACTGCTTTATGTTTTATTTTGTTTGGTGATTCAATAACTATTATTATTATTACTAAAAATTTAAATATTTAGTTAGTTTATAATTGAAATGTTTTTGTGTAGTCTCCTACTCACCTGAAAGTGGAAACTGTCTAAGAATATGAAATCCTATGTTAAAATGATCTTATATGTATATTCCAAGTGACATTTAATCTGTATAAACGGAGAATAGACTGCTACCTTTGATAAACGAAATCTTAAGTATTCGTCATCGCAACAATTAAAGTGATCTTACTTTGTCGTTCAACCTTTAAATTCTTCGTCTTCACTATCACTGTCGGATATAAGTTTTTTCAAAAAAAAACATGATACTTTACACACTTACACAATATCTCTTGCTAATTGTTTAAAGACAATGAAACGAACACAAAATGCTACCCGTTAGTCACGATTCACAATAGGCAGTCCACAGCTGTTAAACATTAGGCAGCCATTTTTATCCATAGTATAAGTCCTTATTCTCTCAAAATCGGCGGAATAACTCTTATCTCCAGTATAACTTCTTAATCAATGAATAAACAGTTGGTGAAACGTAAAAATGGCTACTCAAGAGTAAATTTCACATTTATACTTGGAATAAAACTTATACCAGTTCGATGAAATTGGCTCTTAGTGTCTTCGGCTAGTCACGGTTATGCCTCTGCCTAAATCTTCGTTACCATGCTCGTGAAGATATTTTTTATAAGATATTCATGCTCTTTAACATTATTAATATATTATACTCTAAAAAGTTTATTATTGTTACAACGTTAATGAAGTTAAAAAAAATAATGTTATTTCATCTCGTATGCTGTACATATTCCAAATCCTTTAATGTCCTACACACAAATGGATAACAAAGACACTTGACAGAGGAAACGAGCTTTCTTGAAAACCATTTTAAGGATATTTTAGTTTTGTTTAGTATCCCCGCCAATGAGGTTATTAAATATTAATGATAGTGTATATTATTTAACAGTAACCAAATTTTGTAATCGCTAACGCCAAGTCCCTTAAAAAAAGGGTTACAATTACATTTTTTTTCCTTCTTACTAATATTTTTTCTTATAAGAATAACTTTTCAAACAACCCATATAGGTAATGACCTAGTACGGATCAAATCGCACCATCTTTATGCCTGGCTTGTCTGTGCTATATCCCACACAATTAGTGTTTCTACTTTATAACTTCCTTATCATGCTAACTCCATTTTTGAACTTTTGAGTTCCAGAATCCGCTTTCAGCGAAAAACAGAATTGATTGTCGAGAGGTCTATTTGTTGAAGTGAAGCTACGTTACAAAATAATGCACATATCTTTATTCTGCCAAAAAATATTTGGTATGGATTTGGTGATATTCAGAATTATACGACTCAATTTACACCCAATTAGTCCAATACGTTTTGTTCACAACACTGTGCAACATCGGTATTTATTAGATTTTTTTGCAAATTTACTGCGTTGGTTAGTGAAATTCATTCACAATAATAATCACAAGTAAAAGTTACGCTTTAGTTAGAACCTAGGTTGATCTACACCGAGCTGATATTAGGATGACACTTATTTTATAACAAATTTAGTATCTCAAAAAATATATTAAAAAAGGGTTGCCCAAAACAATTTTGTCAGTTTTTTTTTTTTATCTTTTTAAAAAATATATTTTTCATGAAAGAGTGTAGCATCAAGATAACAATCAAATTATATCCAGACCTAAAATATGAGATGTACAGAATGTGTAGAATAATACTCGTACAATAAACATATGTGCATAAATGTAAATAAATTTGCATAATAAAATTGAACTGCTGAAAAGTAATTGTTTTATTTGGAAGAAATAGCCCACCAGTGTATATGTGTGTGTGTGTGTGCGTATGAATGTATATGAAAATGTGTGTGAGTGCTTATACGGATGATGTGTCTTCCATATTAGGAGCATATCAGTGTGATTGTTTGTCTAACGTATTTTTGTAACTCCTTTGTTTTTACTGATGTCTGTTTTTTCTAAAGTAACATATGAAAAGTACCACAGATAACAGTGGTAATTAAATCATTGGTATGTACCGCTCCCCCTCCCCCTGCGGGGGGAGCGGCCCAATCACTCACCCGTTATCAACCCCGTCATAACTTCACTAGAATTTGTTTCCGCCAACTGAATTAATTATAAGTTCTGTTTGTTGTATCGCGAAGAGTCGAACTGCGGGTTCCGCACCATTGTGCATTGGCGTTAACATTCAGTGTTTTCAAACGCTCCAACGCTCCATTTTACACAGTGTCGACATAGCGTTTTTCACGTTCAATCCTTGCATTTCTTGTCTCTTCTTCGCCATATAGCTGCGATAATATATTCTTAGAGATATTATTCTGATTTTTATATGTAGCTAAGATGCTCGGCACTTGCTCTACTACCGTCAGGAGTCGACGAATTTGAAGAACGTACATGAGGGATGTAAATACATTTCTTTCATACAAGCTTTCATGGATCACGATAGGAGGTGGACTGGACATGGATATAAACTCATATAGATACGCATTGTTACTTTGCATACGACAATAACTGGCAACGTTTTTCTGAAGTGGGAGCTGCCAGGCTTATCAGGCTTATCGGTTTGTTGGAATCTATTCGTTTAAAGAGTGATTTAAATTGTAAGATTATTCGACTGACGCAGACAGAGCGACAAAGGGGTAGAGTCCAGCGATAACATATACTACCACCACCATCACTGCTTTACATTACGCTACATAAGTTGGAACTCGCCATTGCCACGTTTCTATGTGGCGCATATTGTGGCCGGTGAAGTTAAAGATTTCAGTTTCCCAAAGTGTAACGTGATTCAGAAAATCCATCCGCTAAATTTCTTTCTGATGATTAAATTTAAAATTGCGTCACCAGAGCGCGGGACCCCAACAACAATTAATATCTACAAATGAACGTCATTAGGCAGTGTATTCGGGGTGATTTCCATAAAACACCGCTTAGTTTAACCGAATCAACAAATTAATACTCGCGTTTGTGTTGGTACCACGCACCTAGACTGAGAGCTCGATGTAAAAGTTAACTGCTGATATGCATACGCCGCGTCGTTTAGTTCAACAGAATTAGGAAAATTAATGTTGTTGTTAATGCAGTTTTGTATTATAATACGTAGTAACACTCACGCTCAAAAATAGCCCGCTTTTTACTTAAACTTCAAATTTGATTCCTAACCTTAATTTTAATGAAACAACTCAGACTTAAAGTCAGTCTCTGCCCAATCACTAGGTACTCCACAAATTATAAAAATCACATTACGCTGTTTTTTTAAAAAAAATCATCTTCACCCAACACATGCGACTAGGTGAAGACACTAACAGCCATTTCCTGAACCAATTCAAATTCAAATTCAAATTCAAAATAGCTTTTATTACGTAGACGTAGGGGGTCATTGGCCAGAAGAATGAACGTCGCGATCCCTGCCAGTTCATTGGGCTGCAATTCTGGCCCGAAAAAGTACCGCAGAGCGGGTTAGGGCGTTCCCTGGAGGCGACGCGTACCGATCTGCACTCGTCGGTACGAAAAGAGGTAGATGCGGCGATGGGGGTCGCCACCCATCACGCCAGGCCCGTACAGGCGAATCGAGGAATGGAGAGTGTCAAACAGGCACCTGGAATGTGAGAGGGGGAATGGAAGCGAAGATGAATGAATTGATTGATGTAATGGATGAGAGATGCCTGGATTTACTGTGTATAACGGAGACTAAGCGAAAAGGTAGTGATACTTTTGATCTCCCCGGTGGCAGGTTGGCTCTTTGGTCTTGTTGATACACAAGAGCGATCACGCCAGCGCTGGGGTAGGTATAATTTTATCGTGTCGCTTAGCCTCAGGCCTGAAAGAGTATGGTTTGATTGGTCCGAGACTGCTCTGGGTCCGTATTAAACTAGGAGTCACGCGAGTTTTTGTGGTAGCAACCTATGCTCCGGTCAACTCGTCGGCGACTTATGACCTGAAAAGTTTTGGGATTCTGTAAGGGATGTTCTGGATATGGTTGAAGGAAATGAAAAAGTGATTATGTGTGGTGACTTAAATAGTTGGGGACGGGACAGGTACGAGGCCGTTCTTGGACCCTATGGTGATAAGAGAGTGAATGATGCTGGCAAGCATATTGTAGATTTATGTGTGGAAAGAAATCTTTTTATGTCTAACACAATGTTTCAGCATAAGGACATAAATACGTATACATGGAGAAGGAATGATCAAATGAGTATGATAGATTTGATTTTGGTTGATAGTTGCCTCCGGAAGTGTTTAATGGACATGAGAGCCTTCAGAGGCCCAACTCTTAACACGGACCACTACTTGGTTATTAGACGGTTCAGGGGTCTATTTAAGAAGTGGAGGCACTGGCGAGTACATATTCCATTTGGAGGGCTTTAAAGGATTAAGAGTGAAAAGTTGCAAAACCCGAGTGTAGGAAGCATGTATGAAAGTCAAGTCTAAGACAGGCTGAATACTGTGTGCCTACCGGACTTAGACGTGGATGACTGTTGGAATGTTTTGAAAGATAGTATGGTTGATGTTGCGAAAGAGGTATGTGGAAGTGCAAAGATGCACAAGTCTATGAATAGTGACGCATGGTGGGATGAGGAGGTAAAAGCCTCAGTTGAAAGAAAGAAGAAAGCTTGGCTAGACTATGTAGCATGTTTGCAGTCGAATGATAGTATGAAAGATTTGAAGAAAGAGACGTACCGTTGTTGCAAGAATATCACCAAACACTTAGTGAAAGAGAAGCGTGAAAGGGAAGTATGAAAATAGAAGAGAGGTCGGCTAACAACTTCGAGATGAACACCAAACTCTTTCGGAGGGAGGTGAAGAAGTCTCGGAGTTGTTCGTCTGCCTCCAGAGGGAATAGAATTAAGTCTAAGAGTGGTGATATTCTTACAAGCACGCATGACGTGTTAAAACAGTGGAGTGTTTTTTATGGAGATATGATATGTGCACAAGATGCTGCCGATGGGTCCGAGTACTCATATGACTCGGAAATAGCGGAGGCATCTGACGGCATTATGATGGAAAAAGTTGAATGGGCGATAAGAAGGTTTTCTGCGGTTTTGTGGATCTCGAAAAAGCGTTTGATACGTAAGGAACTTTGGGACCTTTTGCCAGATTATGGGATAGTCGGGTCCCTGCTGCATGCGGTGCAGTCAATGTATTTAGACTGTAAAGCATGCGTGCGGGTGGATGGCAACATATCGCCTTGGTTTGATGTTAATATTGGCGTCAAGCAGGGTTGTGTGTTGTCAGTACGCTTGTTTATCTAATATTTGGACAAATGTCTTCAAAGGTTAAGATCATGCAATGTGGGAATGCGTATGGGTGACCAAATGGTGAACTGCCTGCTTTATGCAGATGATGCTGTACTTTTGAACTCTACACCATTTGAACTGCAAACACTGGTCACAGTTATGGAAACAGATTGTAAAGAAAGGGGCTAACATTTGAATGCGATGAAAACCAAAAAAATGGTGTTTGAAAGAGACGTAGCCAGAACGGATGTAAGAGTTTTGGTTGATGATGTAGTGCTAGAACAAGTGAGTGAAATTGTAAATCTTGGTTGTGCTTTTAGCAGGGATGTAAGGTACACCGCGGATGTAGAGAGCAGAGTGAGTGCAGGGAATAGTGTGAATGGAGCGTTGGGTAAGCTATTTCAAAGCGAGGTTATGAGTCAAAAAACTAGACTCGTTTTGCATAATTCTGTGCTTATTCCAACGTTATTGTATGGAAGCGAAAGTTGGGTATGTCAGAAAGGGCATGAAAGTAGGAAAAATGCGGTCGAAATGAGTGCACTACGGAAAATCTGTGGTATAAAGCTCGGTGACCGCATTCGTATCCGTGAGACCCGAAAAAGAGTGGGATTGAGAGAAAGTGCAGGTATTAAAATGCGATCACATTTCACGATCAGATCAATTGGATATTATCCGAGGGTGGTGTCAAGAGTCTCCGAAACAGGCGTGTTAGTATGAAAAGGGTTATGAATGTGAAGGAAGCAAGACAGGTTTGTCAGGATCATAAGATCTGGCACTCGATACTCTCTGCCTACCCTGTAAGGGACTTGGCGTGATGATATGTATGTATCTATACAAAGATTCTTGTAACGCGTCTATATAATTCTAAAAACTACCACCGGATCGGAACGTGGCCACTCACGAAAAAGATCCGGCGAAAGAAACTCAGCGGGCTTGTCTTTTTTCTTATAAATCTATTTACAATTTTTTTTACATTTACAAATAATTTGCAGAGATTGGTACGAGAAGCAATTCATCCCAAGCATTTCTGTCTTCTAAATATTCTGAAATCTTATAATAACCCTTACCATACAACTTAATCTTAACACATTTTTTTAAATTTATTAAATGGTAAGTCTTTAATGTGCTCGGGAAGTTTATCGTAATAACGTATACATTGAAATGAAAGAATAACTGATTCTGTGGAGACGAGACTTATGCACAACAAGATTGTTTTTATTCCTTGTGTTTACAGCATGTACATCACAATTTTTCTTAAACAAACTTATATTTTTATAGACATATATCAAGTTTTCAAAAATATGTTGAGAAGTCACCGTTAGAATTTTTAATTCTTTAAATTTTTCCCTGAGGGAAACTCTTGGGCCTTATTTATAAATTGCCCGTATTGCCCTTTTTTGCAAGACAAATATTGTTTTTACCTCGGCCGAGCTTCCCCAGAGAAAAATGCCATAAGACATGATGCTGTCGAAATAATTAAAATAAAACAATTCTAGCGGTGTCGACATCTATTAACTGCCTTATTTTTTAACCAATCTACGATTTATCTCTTTATTAAAGCTCCTTGTATTGAAATTGAATTAATGAAATTGTATATCTTGGTCGTGTTTTAGTAGAGATGGAAGGTACACTGTGCATGTAGAAAAGAATGTATTCAGTAAAGCAAAGGTGTCAAACTCGCTTTCTATAACATTGTGCTTATCCCCAACGTGAAGTGGAAGTTGGGTATGTTAGAAAAAGCATGAGAGTCTGATAAATGCGTTTGAAATGAAGGCGTTACGGAAAATCTGAGTGTGACGCTCGCTGAGCGCTTACGTAACAGAGAGATCCGGAAAACAGTGGAAAAAAATTCGAAAAAGGAAATTTGGCGTTAAAATGAAAATGGGCATGCTTCGCTAGTTCGGTCATTTGGAAATAATGTCAGATGAAAGATTTATCAAAAAGATATACAATGAGAATGTATAACGATGTAAGTACCCGGGAATACTTAAGTTGACATTCCACGATCAAATAGCTCGGGTATTATCCGAGAATGGTGCCAAAAGTCTCCGAAATCGGCGAGTTTGTATAAAAATAGTAATTAATAAATATGGATTAGGTCAGAAATGCCTGCAATAACCGTGAGATTTGGTACTCGATACGCCTTGTCTATCGGACTTGGCGTAAATATATATAGATTTATATGTGTGTTCTACTTGAGCTCAGTTTAGAAATCTTAAGAAGGCTTTAAGCCCTGCAATGTGATAGGTGGCAAGCTTATCGCCAACTTAGACCTTCACTGACTACGTTCGCTAAGCACTTTCCTAATCATGTTGTTTTATAGGTATTTTTAAAAATTACTTGTCAATCAACGTATAAATTGTTTTTTTGTAAGAAAGCAGAAAAAAAAATTATTCTTTGAACTACATATAATATTAATACAATTTTTTAGTATTACTGTACTAGCAAATAACAATTATGTGGTAATTACAGATATCACATTTGTTGCATTTAGGTAGTGAAAACTTATTTTTTATATATTTCTTTTTTGGATATATATACATTCCGAGGAGGATACTTATAGCTGTCAACTTCATGAATCCCATTTGATAGCATTTTTTGGCTACAGTCAAGTTACAGTTGCTTTAATTATTCTATACATTGTTTTTATACATAGTTTATATTAAATTGTATTGAAGACACTACCGTCTCCTAGACTAGGACGGAGTTTAGCTGGATAAGTTGAATGTTAAATAATTAGTAGTAAACACAGCGACGGTCATGGAACTGGCACATTACCGTTCCATCATCGGCACTTGGTAAAACATTGCGGCAGACACGTTACCGGCGCATTAGCAGCAAGCGGCGACACAGCTCTATATTACATGCTACAGACTCGGCACTTGGTGAGATGCCGCCATTACATATGGTGTAGTGTATGTAGTAAATACGCTTTTGGCATTATTATGATTTCGTTAGTTTGATATTTATATCCGGTTCTTGTTTATTTATTATTGTTAAATTGATATTGGTGGCTTTGCTGCACACCCTCTTAACTAATTTTAAGTTATCCCTGTCTTCTTTCAACGAAAGTTATAGAAAGAGACAAAACACTTTCAGAGCAGTCAGATCAGTCTGTATACGATATTTCTGCAGAAATTTTATGTATCACTCGGAAAGTGTTGATTTAAAACAGCACGATTTGACAATTCCGGACTGATATGACATGTCTATAATGTTTCATCACTTTTGTTTTTCTTTAATTAAAAAAAGATAGCATGTATCTAAAATAAATTTAGTTTATGAACGGTGGAATCACCATTACTATCTGAGGTGAAAAAGCGTGACGGGGGAACCAACTCTACAAATCGTAAATTCATCAACTTTATATTTTAGTTGAAATACTATTTTACTTGGCCGTATCATACCAACTGGTATATTTTTTACGTGAGAAGTCAGCCAACAACACATGGGTCTCTTGATAGAAAGAGACACCCATGCCCTGTAGACATCAGTCATCTGTTATGTAATTCTACCGGCTAGGGACGGTCTCTCCGAAGTCAGGATAGAGGCAGAAATGGTAAGGCGTTGGGCCTGTAGCCCCGGAATATTGTTACACAGTCCTCCACTATCAGTGAACTCACCACAAACCTTTGATACAATTATTTGGAATGAAAGACCCTTCCAGTAGACTCACGAAATTCAGACTAGTGCTAGATGAGTATAACTTTCGTGTTAAATACATAAAAGTTTCGGACAACGTAGCTGCAATTGTTTTTTATCGTCAAAAGAGTTGAGAGACTTGAATACTAATATTAATGTAACAACACGAGCTTCGACTGAAAAAATACTAAATAAACCAGATTCTTCCTAGGTGGACCTGGTTCGTATTAACTTGAGATCTGATCAACCGAAGTTGTAAGTATTGTAAGTTCAGTGGTCGAAATAGTGGACTGTATTATTTAGAAATAGCCAACAGCGAGTACAGGAACAAACGTATAATAAGAGTCGCGTCTATAGATATTTAAATAAAAAAAGAAAGTAGGTAAAAAAAGGTTAGCCGCGCGAGCGCAATGTAGTTCGTAGGCTCACTCAAAGTGTGACTGACGATCGCGCGTCGGTCACCCCACTCCTTTGTTCACGGCCGTCGCCGTTACAAGTTGAATGTTGAGAGTATGACTCAACATACTCTTCGTTGAAATATCTTCAACTGCTGGAAGAGGGCATCTTTTATTAAAGGCTCACCCTATGAGGTGTCATACGGCGAGCCTTTAATACAATGTGCTTCCGAGTATGTAGGTGGGCGACTCTAGCTATGCCATCTTTTCCCGGCAAAACTTGCAGAATGCGTCCTATAAGTCACATCAAAGGTGGTGAAGTCTTGTCCATTATAACAACTAGATCTTCTTTCTTGAGTTCACCCGTTGACCGCCGCCACTTTATCCTCTGTTGAGGCCAACTAATATATTCGCTGGAAAAATGATGCCAGTAGTGTTGTTTCAGAACTTCTATGCACCGAAACCGTTGTAGGGTGTTGATATTGGCGTTCTCGATAGATGGATGTGGTGGCATTATTAAAGAGCGTCCAAATAGGAAGTGAGCTGGAGTTAAAGGGACTAAATCCAATAGATCGTCGGACAAAGGCGTTAAAGGTCGCGAATTTAAAATGGCCTCAACTTGGATTAAGCAAGTTGTCATCTCTTCAAAGGTTACACGGTTAGTGTAACCGTTTGGCAAGAATGTTTTCTACATCTTTTTATATACCGCATAACGTACGTGATGACACGTTGCAAGGAATTAAAACAAGATAATTTTATAAAAAGTGTAGTGATGGCATTCTTTACCAGTTGCGACGTATTGATGTGATAAGAACTTACTATCTCAGATATGGTAGAAAAAGATTTAGCATGTGATTCCGGAAAAAGAGGCCATGAATCAGGGTGTTTACGAATAAATAAAGGACCTTCCCACCACAACAAATATGACAAAGGTTGTCAGTGCTAAATCCACGCGAAGCAAGGTCTGCGGAGTTTTCTAAAGACGGAACATAGCGCCATGCACTAGCCTCCACAGACTCTTGAATTTCTAATACGCGATGTCTAACAAAAACTTTCAGTTGTGCTGGTGAGGAAGACAACCAACCCAAGACGATAGTAAAATCACACCAAAACATATAAACTTCTCCGGAAGCCGTTACGCTGCAAACATAAATACAAGCACCATAAGCTTTTTCTGATACATCAGTAAATCATGTATTTACTGATGTATCAGAAAAAGCTTTGAGCATAACTGTCATAGTGTGTTGGGTAAATATGCGTGTGAAAAATTGGGTTTAATTAAACGCGTGAGACGCCAGGTCTGGGTTTTGGATGGTCCAATTAACTGATGAAAGCGCAGACCTCTGCACATTCGAAACGCCGTTCGGAAGATACTAGTTTTTACGTTTGCCTTACGGCATTAGTTGTGCTTCAGAGGTATTTCATGCTAAAATACGACAAATTTTAGAAGATATTGAAAGAGTTGATTCCTTCGTCGATGACGTGATCGTCTGGGAAGAGACAGTGGAGCAGCATGACGCACGTCTGAAGGCACTTCTGGACAGGGCGCGAGCTGTAGGTATTAAATTCAATAAAGATAAGTATAGAGTCAAAGAGGTAAATTATCTGTGACATACGTTCGATGCTAACGGTATGAGCGTAGATATAAATAAAATACAAGCTGTTAAACACATGCCGCGATCTATTGATCGCCCGTCGCTAGAACGTTTTCTAGGGATGATAAACTATTTGTCAAAGTTTATTCCCAATTACTCAGAAATAGCTTCTCCTCTCCGTAGTTTATTAAAAAAAAGGGGGAGTGGAGCTGGGAGGCAGAGCACGAAGCGGCGGCGACAAGGCTGCGCGAGTTGGTGTGCACCGCGCCGGTTTTACTCTCTCTTTTACTCTACTGCTATCCGTGGACGCTAGCGCCCGAGCGCTTCGGGCAGTCATTATGCAAGAAGGTCGACCCGTAGAATATGCATCAGCGACACTTACAGATGCTCAAATGCGTTACGAAAAGGAATTACTCGCAATCGTCTTCGCTTTAGAGCGATTCCACCAATACGTTTTTGGTAGAAAAGATGTTACCGTCGAGACTGATCACAAGCCTCTAGAAGCCTTATTTAATAAATCTTTAGACTCTGTGCCGACTCGTCTCCAAAGAATGATGCTTCGAATCCAATGTTATGACATTAAAGTTACGTATAAACCGGGAAAATACATATTTGTCGCGGACGCGCTGTCTCGAGCTCCTTTGTCCAATTTAATGTCGGAAGAGGCATCGACAGAAATAGGAGAACAAAGCTATTTTTTAATAAATAATATACGATTTAGCGATAGCAAACAAAAGATGATTAGAGATCAAACGAGGACTGATGAAGAGTGTGGGCTTATTATAAAATACATACAACAGGGGTGGCCAGAGAACAGACATGACATAGATGAAAGAATACGTCATGTATGGGCGTATAAGAGAGTGTTTTGAGTATGTGGAAGGTATTATTTTTAAAAATGATTTGGCGTATATTCCTAAACAACTTCGGTCGGAAATGATAATTCGTCTACATGATGGACATTTGGGTATCGACCGTTTTAAAAGACATGCGCGCGAAGTCATGTTCTGGCCTGGCATGGCTAGGTATATAGAAGAGGCAGTGCGTCGGTGTTCGACCTGCCAAAATCATTCCCCAAGGCACTCGCGGGAGCCACTCATGCCTCACACGATTCCTGAAATACCATGGATTAAAGTAGGTTCTGATTTATTTCAATTTGAAAATAAATTTTATCTCTTATTAGTAGATTATTATTCTAATTTCATAGAAGTGAATCAACTAACAAGTATCAATAGTAAGTCGGTTATAAGTGCTATTAAAGAGCAATTTGCAAGGCACGGTATGCCAAAAGAATTAATTACAGATAATGGACCGGCTTATGCCTCAAATGAATTTTCGCGGTTTAGGAAAGAATGGTGTTTTCAACATATAACTAGCTCTCCACATTACGCTCAAACTAATGGGAAAAGTGAAAGAAGTATAAGGACAATTAAAAATATGATAAAAAAATCTATTTCGTCCGGAACAAATTTACATCTAGGATTGTTAAACTTTAGGGCAACTCCAAGAGACGGGATAGGTTCACCATCACAATTAATAATGGGTCGTAGACTGAACACTAGACTTCGCGATGATAAATTACGTTCGATTTGGGATAGTCGTAATGACTATAATAACATTTTGGTTAAACAGCAAAAGACTAAATCTTACTATGACAGAAGTGCTAAGTTCTTACCAGAGTTGCACTCTGGTGATTGTGTAATAATTACTGATAATAACCGTTACAAACGCGGCCGTGTTGAAGGCAAAGTTAAAGAGCCGCGCTCATACTTCGTAACAGATTCTTCAGAAAAAAATACCGACGTAATAGACGTCACCTTATTCGAGTTACACCAAAAGAATCCATTCTAGATGTAAATAAAACATCTAAAATGTCAAAACCCGAAATTGTCGATGAATTTTTGCATGATCATGAGGTCATGAGGAGATGAGTGGTCAAATGCCCTGGAGACAGATGAACAATACCAAACATCTTCAAATGGGGTTTCTGAAAGCACCAGGACTAGACAGGCAGCTGCGGAGGCTAGACTAAAATTAAATAAATTATTTAAAAAGTAAAAACAAAAAAAAATTGTATTCATTACTCGTTAATCGAAATCACTATTAACAAAGCATGTTTTAATAATTTAATTAAAATTGTTTATTCTCTTTTGCATGTAAAAAAATATAGGCTAATTCTATTAGTGAAATAATTGAAATTATGCTTATGAAATAAGGATGTCCTTGTATGATTAATTGTTTGTCAAAAAATAATGTCATTGGTTTAAATTATTCTCAGAATAATTTTTTTTCAAAAGGAGGATGATGTTGTGTAATATAAGATAAATGTGGAGGGTACTTATAAAATAAGATATTAAAAGTCAGTCTTGGTCTAACTGGAGTTTCATTCACAACAGGCAGATCGGCCGAAAAATGCGATCTGACTATAGATACCTAAACGAATCTAACCACGGAAACTAAAATTTCATCAGTATGACCAAGGACACAAAAGAGTAAACGTGGTCAGATCAGTCTAACAATGCTATCTGACCATGGATACCTGCCCTCGAAAATCAAGTTAATACGAAAAGAAAATGTGTCACGTAAACATCTACAATGAAGCCCTAATGTCTTTGACGCGTTACTGTTGCTTAAATTAACAAAATCAGAGCTATTATCTTCTCTACATAAAGCGTTTAGCACCTCGCTTAAATTGGACTACCATTTTCATAGATTGTACCTAGCTGACTGCAGGACAGCAATAACCTGTTTCTTCAATAGACATTCCACCAGACAAATAGTCATCCATATAAAAGTCATGTGCTGTTGTGAATCCTATATCTGTATCCTTAGAGAGCTGAATCGAACACCTTGTGGCTAAAAAGGGCGCAGAGGCTGTGCCATAAGTCACTGTGTTTAGCGTGAATGTTTTTAATTTATGGCTTGGATCAGCTCTCCACAGAATGATATGTAGAGGTCCATGAACCTCCGTAATAAGTTTTTGGCGGTATATCTTTTCAATGTCAGCACTGACAACTGTTGGCCCTCGGACCAACTTTGGATGAATTAAATGAATATACAGTAGGTCGTTGAAAATAAGTTTACTTGGGATTGCCGAACACAAGTCTTTAAAAATATAAATTGATTAAAAATGATATTAATAATATGGCTGACGGTCGCGTAGTGTCCGTGGCAAAGGTTCATTTTTTTTACCGTTGGGCCAAGACGTCATCAAGATGTATATTGCCGCCATTGGTCATTTGCATATGACGAAAACATCCTCCCGCCCATTGAAAGCTTTGAAGCTTTCAAGACGATGTTTGTTCTTCGTGAGGTAGAGCACAAAGTCTAGTTATCGCTCGCCTGATTGCGCCGCTGTACGTTTTGACGTCCGCCACCCGGGACACTCCATCCGGACCGGGAAATAATTTGGTGACTCGACCAAGGCGCCAACAAAGTGGTTCTTTGCTTTTTTTCTTTATTTGCTTCTTTGACGATTACCAGGTCGTCAATTTTTAAATCCCAGCATCTACTCTTCCATTTGGTGCGTTGTTGTAAATCTGCTATGTACTCTGTAGCCCAGCGTTTCCAAAAATGATGTCTGGCTTGTTCAAGATGTTGGTAAGATTTTAAATGCCTAGGGCTTTCTTCGCAATAGTTTGCTGTTGGTAAAGCCGTTAGAGGCCTGCCGATTAAGAAATGGCCTGGGATAAGGAGTTGGAAATCATCAGGCGAAGGATTTAGAGGAAATAGAGGTCTGCTGTTTAGAATTGCTTCTATTTGTATGAACACTGAGGCCAATTCTTCGAATGTTAAATGCGATTGGCCGACAATGCGATGTAGATGAAATTTGGCAGACTTTACACCGGCCTCTGCTAGACCATTAAAATGAGGAGCGTATGGAGGAGAAAAATGAAATTCTATACCCTTTTGCACGGCAAAGTCACAAGTAGATCTATTATTTGACCTTAAAAAATTACCTATTTCTTTAGCCGCTGATGCATATGTGACCATTATCGCAGTAAATACGCTTGGGCATTCCTCTGCGCGCAATAAATCGTTTTAGAGTTAAAATAAACGCATCCTTGGTAAGGTCACTTACCAATTCCAATACACTTATAACGTAGGCACACAAATAAACAGAGATAGCATTTTGTTATTTTACTACCCCGTCCTTTGCGATCCGTTATTAGAAAAGGACCTCCAAAATCTGTAGAGACGGAACTAAACGGGAATCCAGGGTCCACGCGATCATTTGGTAGAGTTTCTCCTTTAAAACATGGTTCATGGTTTCTCCTTTAAAACGTCGACAAATAAAACAATTATGCGTATTATCTCGTGCTAATCTTCGACCTCCTATAGGCCAGTAGCGCTCTCTGATAGAAGCTAATAAATATTGAGGTCCGGTGTGCAACAATACTAAGTGCTCAGTTTGAAATATTAACTTTGTTAAACGATGACTCGAACTTAAAATTATAGGGTGTCTTTTATCGTATGGATAGACTGGGGTATCTATACGTCCTCCGACTCTAAGTATCCCTTCATTATCAACAAACGGATTTAAAGAACATAAACGAGCATTTGTTTTTATAGGTTTTTGTGAAAGTAGACATGCTATCTCACTAGGAAACGATTAATTTTGAGCTAGTTTTATTAACATGGTTACAGTGTTTTTAAGCTCAAGAACTTCTAGCGTTCCAGTTAATTTATTTTTGGGCTTTTACAATTGTAACAAAACCTTAATACTCTAGCGTAAACTCTTTGTAGAGTACTTAGCTTTTCAAAACGTCCAAAAATGGCTATGGTGGAGGGTACTTTATCTTTAACTACTAGAGAAGGCATAGTGATCAACTCTGGAAGACCGAAACAACTTGCCAGATTTTTAGGCCAAAACTGCTCATCTTTTTAAAGAAATGTAGCTCATGCCACCAAAGCTCAGAATCAATGAGATTTTGTGGATCAACACCACGGGAAGCTTGCTCTGCAGGGTTTTCAGATGTAGGGACATGACGCCAATTTTCGGCATTAGTAAGTTCAAGTATAGCTGCGATCCTGTTTGCAACAAACGTCTTAGTTTTGTTAGGCATCTTTAACCATCCTAAAACAACGCTAGAGTCTGTCCAGTAAATTTGACGATCTATTTTACACCTGGGCACCTAGCACAGCTGATGATAATTGAGCCCCTATTAAGGCGTCTGAAAGCTCTAAACGAGGAATTGTGCAAGCTTTTATAGGTGAAACGCAAGCTTTAGTACACATTAAACGTACCAACACATCCCCTTTGTTATCTATGGATCTTATATAAATACAAGAGCCATATGCATCTGACGAGGCATTACAAAAACAATGTAGTTCACTGAACTTAGCACTATTGATTATTACATGCCTTGGGACTTGAAGGAATGTCAAATTTTTGATTTGGTGCTCAAATTTAATCCAACGAGATTTAATATTAGCAGGAACTGGTTCATCCCAGTCTAACTTAGCAGCTTTTGAATAAGAATTATAGGTTTAATAGTACAAGCGGACAGAAGCCCGAGTGGGTCAAATATTTTAAATGTAGATGAAAGTATTGATCTTTTAGTACACACAGAGTCGAGCGTATGACTAAAAGGAAAGTGAATTTGATCGATATCCGGGGACCATCAAATGCTTAAAGTACTACTAGCATTACTAATAATTAAATTAGAAGTTTCAATATTTACCTTTGAATCTATCAGGTTAAAGAGGTTTGATCGATACTTTCTCAAGAGAAAGCACGCTTTCCTCGACTCATCTGAGACTGAGCTCTGAATATGACGTAGTTCGTCAGCACTATCAGAACCTATCGGAATATCATCGCAGTAAAAATCATATTTTATGATATTTTTTATTTTAGAATCGTCACATTCTTCACCCACCTGCCAGATGCATCGAGTACTAAGAAAGCTTGCGCTAGCAAAACTTGTATAGGATCAGTCTCTTTCTCACGCCATAATATGAGTTGTGAATTACGATGAGATTCCCTCAATTATCACTGTCTATACATTTTCTCAATGTCGGCAGAAAATACATATTTATATTGACGAAAACGTAAAAGTATGTTAAAAAAAGTAATCTTGGATAGTAGGCCCTACAATTTGGAGGTCATTAACAAAGAAGCCAGATGTTGTAGGCTCACTAACATTAAATACGACTCTTATTTTCGTTGACTCGCTTTTCTCTATTATTACCGCAAAATGAGGAAGTAAATATAAGTTGGGCAGGCTTCTGTTTTAATATAGTGAGATGACCAAGATTGGCATACTCTTTTATAAATTGGGTGTATGATAGTTTAAGTTCTGGGTTTTTTTTTTTAATGAGCTTTTAGGCTAAATAAACGATTTCTAGCTGTGTAATAGGAGTCGCCAAGACAGTCTACACAATCTTTTAATGGAAGACCTACGCAGAAACGACCATTACTTAGGCGAATAGTGGTAGATATAAAGTGCCTCTCACACAGTTTTTCTTCCTCTAATAGAGGCTGAATGCGGGAACATCTTTTAATTTCCAAAACATTTCTAAATGTTTTTTGAAATTGTCATATTAATCTCCCCTTTTGGCTAAGTAGCACAAAGTAAATTTATTTTGTTTAGTTAATGTTCTCAAATTTGAAATAGGGCCAGCGACTAGCCAACCGAGTTTTGAGCTTCGCAAGTTAAGTATATTAGTCCCTAAAGAGTATTTATTGTTTCCTATTAAGTCCCAAAACAAGTCACAACCAATAAGGACATCAATAGAGGTGGGTTGGCAAAAACCTGGATCAGCTAGCTCAAATTTACATAAATTCAGAGGACAATCGGAACTTAGGGCACTTCATCAGTAATAGATTTTAAAACTAGGCAATACATAGAAACTTGAAATGATGAAGTAGTCGATTTTAGTTGAATAGCGCAACGTTCTGGGTTCAAATCCAAGGAGTTATTGCCTATAGCGATGGCTGAGAAATCAATTTGAGTCTTTGTTTGATTTTTTCGGTGATGTAAGACTATTGACTTCCGCAGTCAAGTAAAGCCCTGGCAATTATAGTCTCCTTTGTTAGTGGATTCGAGAGATAAACCTTAGCGGTACATAGTAATACTTGAGACGATGAAGTTGCTGACATAGCGATAGACGAATTAATATTAAATAAAGTAGACGTATCTTGATTTATATGAAGCAAGGAATTATGTTTCTTTTTACAGTAATGACATGATCCCGGTAGCTTACATGCCTGAATGCTATGTCCAGGTCTAAGGTGATCAAAACATAAGTTTAGCTTTGTGATATCAGAGTTACGCTCCTCAGGAGCTAAAAAGCTTTAAAAGCGGCACATTAATAAATACGGTGATGGCCATGGCAAACAACACAGTTGAAATTCGACCCGGAGGGGGGTTTAAATTTATTTAGAATACATATTTAGAACAAATGCTTTAGAATAGGGTTTTGTCAAAGGAGCATGGGTAATTTGCTTGTTCCGATCAGATTTTTCGAATTTGTTTCGATTTACCGTTTCAAGAACGTCGGCACGATTTTTTAAGAAAGAAAAGAAGTCAGTCATAGATGGAATTTCAGTTAGGTTGTTCCTATGTTCCTCCCATTTAAAAATAGTATTGCTATCAAGCTTAGTACAAATAAAATAAATTACTATAGCATCCCATTTTTCAGTAGGTAAACCTAATGTGCTGAGGGCAAGTTTTTATTGACATGGTCAATAATAAATCTAAGTGATTTTTCTGTGTCCCGGAAAGCTTCAATATTAAATAATGATGTGAGATGGTTATTAATTAAGTGTCTCTTATTGTCGTACCGTTCGCAGAGGAGTGCCCATGCGTCCGTATAATTATAACTTGAAATCTCCAAATTACTCAACACGCGCGCAGATTCTCCCTCTAAATAAGAATAAGATAATGAAACTTGTGAATGTTATTAATTTTTTTAATATCGTGTATCAATGACATATACATCTCTTTGAAATCTAGCCATTTGTAGTAAGCTCCATTGAATTTAGGTATTTGTATCACAGGGAGTTTAAAACCCAGGTTATCATAATCATCGTGATTTTGATTCTGGCAACGGTTAAAATGTGCACAATTTGAAATATTTATACTATCTTCTTGTTCAGAGGGGAGGTTAGCATCAATTAGTTGTTGCGCGATAGAAACACAAGAATAAAAATCTTGTTCAATTACATCTCGAGTAGTTAACTCATTATCCTGATCGGCCTCGTTAAGTAATTCTATTTGGGTTTTTAGTGCATCAAATTTAGTAAACAATGTCTTAATGCGTGACAACTTCAGCTTAAGTTGCGTAATTTATATATTGGAAATACTTTCTAAGGTTAACAAACCATCTAAATATTTCTTAAACTTAGTAACACGTCCTTTGATTACCCCGCGCTTGGCAATTAATTCTTTTAATTCTGTTGCCGTCATATTGAAGTTATCACGTTGTTGAGACGTAAACAACAAGGTATGTATACATAAAATTAAATAGCATACGCTCCTCAATCCGTAGACCGCAAACCGTTGTCTTATCAGTGAAGTCAGGTGCCACAGACTGCAGTACAATAGGTGACGTCAAAAGGTCCGAACAGCTGTTGCACTTAGTGCACTCGATAGATCGCACTGGAATTTAGTTAAATGCAAATGAATTGCTGACTAAGGCATGGGTAGAAAAGTGTATGTTTATGCGTGCTATGTATATTTGTATTAATAAATGAAGTTTTAAAGGTGAAATGAATTACTTAATTGTGTAATTATAGTGAAAATATTAAGAAATAAGCAAGCGAAAGCTAGATTTTGATAAATTAGGCAAAAACAATGTGAATTTGTGACAAAATAAAGTGCTTCTGAAGTAGTGTAGATTAACCTTGCTTGTAGTTAGCAGCCAGCTTCCGTTGATATCAGCAGGTAATTTCATATTATTCAAAGTTAGAATAAAGAAAGATGCAGAATATTTTCGACAAAGTTATTTTTTTTAAACGATGGTAGTACAATTTTAATGTTTGGTAACTTTATTGAAAAAGTTACTTCAAAACAAATCAAATTAACCATAAGCGTTGACACAATTAGAAAAGGGAGGAAATTAGGAAATATTAGGAACAGGCTCACCGTTAAATGGCAGGCTGACAAGCAAAATGTAGGCTGCTAATGGTGCAGGTTTCAAGTACTAGGCTGCTCCGCTTATGTATAGTAAAACTTGGCGTGAGTGTCCTTTTGGTGCTCCAAAAATGCAGTTTCCTCTTTTTTCTTGCTGGTTCTTAAGATTGGTGACGATGGAACTTCCGAGAATCCGCTTTTTAAGTTCATCGTCCTGTCACGGTCGCCACTTTTGTTGGCCCTCGGACCAACTTCGGATGAATTAAATGATTATACAGTAGGTCTTTGAAAATAAGTTTACTTGGGATTGCCGAATACAAGTCGCTAAAAATATAAATTGATTAAAAATGATGTTAAAAATATGGCTGACGGTCGCGTAGTGTCGGTGGCAAAGGTTCCTTTTTTTTACCGTTGGGCCACGACGTCATCAAGTCGTATATTGCCGCCATTGGTCATTTGCATAAGACGAGATATCCAAAGTCCGCCGTTGGCTGAACCGATAAAGCGAGAACAACAACAATCTTATGCTGGCGAAAACGAAGCAAGATTGAAAGTAAGTCGTCCTGCAACGTAGGTCCAACCATTTGGATGCCGTTAAACGATATACCTGATGTAGATGTAGCAGATGCATCAAAAACGACTCGGAGTTTGGTAGTGGAACTTGTTTCCTTTGTGACGCCATGATGTGGTAAGAGATATGATATTGTAGTATGAGAATGACTAGAAGATTTACTCACATGTCCTAGTTCCAAATATTCCTGCATAAAATCGACAAAGAGTTTTTAATATGGCTGTTTCTAGCTAAACGAGACCTGCATTTAGCCATAGTATACGATCTCCTAAAATACTAGGTGGTTCCTTAAGTGGAAGGTTTACAAAAAAGCGCCCGTCTGAATTACGATACGTAGTCTCTACAAAATGTTTCTCACATGCTCACATGCATGCCAATCATCCCGCGGTGTGAAGTGTCTATGCCAGAAATAAAGTTTCTGCAGAGTTCAGTGCGTAGAACAATTATTTCATTGGACGTCAACAAGTCGAGTGGGTCCGATGGTATCCCTCCGATTGTTGTCAAAGTGTGTGCTCCTGAGCTGGCACCGGTTTTAACGCGACTCTTCCGGCTCTCCTATTCATCAGGCATTGAACCGAATTCATGGAAGACCGCTTTAGTACATCCGATCCCTAAAAAAGGTAGCCGCTCGGATCCGTCCAATTACCGACCTATAGCTATAACTTCCTTGTTTCCCAAAGTTATGGAATCCATAACAAACTGCCAGCTCTTAAGGTACCTAGAGGAGCACCAGCTGTTAAATGATCATCAGTACGGTTTCCGTCGTAGTCGTTCAGGTGGTGATCTTTTAGTTTACTTAACACACCAATGGGCGCAAGCAGTTGAAAGCAAGGGAGAAGCATTGGCAGTCAGTTTGGACAAAGCGAAAACCTTCAATCGGGTGTGGCGCAAGGCGCTTCTATCGAAGCTTCCTTCTTACGGTCTTCCTGAGAAATAATGTACATGGATCACTAGTTTTTGACGGGGCGTAGCATCAAGGTCATTGTCGACGGTGCGTGCTCGGAGTCCAAACCTGTCAAGGCTGGTGTTCCCCAAGGCTGTGTGATTTCTCCTTCTTTGTTTCTTCTGCATATCAATGACATGTTGCAAATTAGTGACACTCATTGCTATGCAGATGACACTACTGGGGAAGCCTTATATATTGGCCGACATAATATATCGTGGGAACATGTCATCGAGAGCCGGAACCAGCTTGTGTCTAAAATTGAGAATCTTTTGTCTGAAATTTCGTTTAGGGGCCATCAGAATCTGGTGCAATTTAACCCTAACAAGACACAAGTTTGCGCGTTTTCCGCTAAAAAGATTCCCTTTGTCGCATCTCCTCGATTTGAGAGCGTTTCCCTTACTGCCACAGCCTGCATTGGTATACTCAGCGTTGACATTTCGAGTAATGTTCAATTTCGTGGACAGCTAGAGGAGAAGGCTAAAATAGCCTCTAAAAAACTTGGTGTGCTCAGTAAAGAGAGACAGTATTTCAAGCCGGCCTACCGCTTACAACTATATAAAGTGCAAATTCGGCCTTATATGGAGTACTGTTCTCAACTCTGGGCAGGGGCTCCACAGTACCAGCTCCTTCCGTTTGACCGCATTCAACGTAGAGCAATTCGAATTGTCAATGACCGGGATATTACCAATCGGCTTGATTCTTTAGCGTTGCGTAGAGATGTTGGGTCACTCAGTGTTCTCCACCTCATTTATCATGGGAAATGCTCTGAGGAATTGTTTGGTTTGATTCCAGCCGCTGATTTCCACCTTCGGACATCGCGTCAGAGCTTAAGGTATTATGCCCATCATCTCGATGCGTGGCGGTCTACAACTGTGCGATTGCGACGACATTTTTTTTCGTATTCCCAAACGTTTATGACTTAGGAACCTTTAAGAAAAGAGCGTACTCCTTCCTTAAAGGTCGGCAACGTATCTGTGATACTTCTGGTGTTGCGTATGTCCGTGGGCGGAGGTGCTCACTTTCCATTAGGTGACCCACTTGCTCGTTTGCCTCCTCTTCTATAAAAAAAAGGATGGCATAATTTTACCTAAAGCGATACGATTCGCTCTTTAGATGTTCGAGAATACCTCTGCTCCGACCAGAATGTCGATCGCAGCTGGAATGTAGTATTCAGGATCGGCAAGACGAATGATCGTAGGTATACGTAAATTACTCAGATCCACTAAAGTATTAGGAATCGAATACGAAAGTTTTGGCAAAACCAAACACTCGGTATTGACTTGATACTCGTTATCAAATTATTTTATTACAAGTGTACATCCTAGGCTACAATTGGAAGATTGGAAATTTATACCATTTACCTTGGACTTGGCAGAGTAGGTAGAAATATGAAACCTGTTAACAAGGTTCTCTGATACAAAGTTAGCAATACTCGCGCAGTGTGGAAGTTTCCCTGGGGTCCGACACTTGCACAAGTGCTGTGGAAAGTGAAATAACTCGGGATGTGTTACTGTGATTAACTAACAAAGCAATATATTGCATTTCGGAAATACTAGGAACACTATCAATGTGCAAAAGAGTGTTGTGTTTCTCGCGGCAATATTTACCTATGTCCTAATTTGCATTTCGACTTGTCATGACCAGGTTTAAGACAGTTAATGCAAACTTTAAAGGCATGAGCCTTTCTAATACGGTCCCGAATGAAAAGATTTCTAAACTTTTCACATGTTTAATACAAAATGATTACCTTGGCATATGGGGTATGACAGTAATTTAGTTTTGTTTTCAGTATGTGCTGAAATATTTTTATTAAATTTACTAATACTAATAGGTACCTCCTGTTTTGATTTTATGTATATATACCTATTAGATTTTTCTAATGTCTGTAACAAATCTGCTCTATTACTTATAAAGTTAATAATTAAGTTAGATATTTGCACACCACAATGTGGTAGAATATGTTGGTACGAATAAGTATTTTGTAACAACTTTTAAACACACATATTCCGCAAAAAAATTCATTTCATTTCATTTCATTTCATTTCATTTCATTTCGTTTCGTTTCGTTTCGTTTCATTTCGTTTCGTTTCGTTTCGTTTCATTTCATTTCATTTAATTTCATTTCATTTTATTTCATCTCATTTCGTTTCATTTCATTTCATTTCAATTCATTTCATTGTATTAAAATTCTTATTTGTAACATCGATTATATGACAAAGTGACTTACTGGACTCACGATTTATTTGTTGAATGTTAAAAAGAGCTTTTTTAAAAAAAGAGCTTGTACATGATTATTCACAAGTAATCTTTTGTTGTCATATCTATCACTAAGTACCTTCAAAGCTGTATCGTAGTTATCGGATTTGAAATGCAGGCTATCGATGACTAGTGAAGCGCTTCCAGCGAAAGGCGAAAGAGGCGCGAAGGTAGTGTAACTTATTAATGTTATCAATACCGTCGTTTTTGTGAATAATAGAAAGAAAGGTAAACCAAACTAAACTCAAGCCAATCATGATAATCACCAGAAAATTTAGGCAAACCAATTTTTGGTAACCTTATAGAGTTAGATTTTTATGTGTGTGAAGTACAGGAAACCGAGACCTCAGATGCGGAGCCTCCGATGTGAAGCTTGCGAGAATCACTGATTAACTAACGCGCAGTAGTCACCAATCCGTACTACTGTTTTACTGCTCGCTTGGGTCGATCGCTGCTTCTTTTAGGTCATTCTATAACGCGTCGATTTATGATATAAGTTTTCGAACACATTAAGATGACATTCAATTTCTGTAATCTCTACTTCCGACAATTTTTCGCAAGATGTAACAGTATTTAAGTAAGCACTGAATTGCGTAAGCTTAGCCTTAATTGAAGCACGCTTTTTAATTAAAGTTTTAATCTTAGGCATGGCAATAAAAGTGAGAAAGCGAGAAGAAGAAATTTGAAATATAATAAATTTGGTAAGCTGGCTATCAAAATTCATTAGGTAGTAATATTTTGATATTAAACAACCGTTTTTAAAATCTGAGATCTAAATATTTGCATAAACTACAGTAAAAATGTGCAATAAGCGTATTTGCTATTTTATAATGCCAGGCGTTGAAATTAACTGTATGAGCTAAACGGTTTTAATAAGTATTTAAAATGTACACAAATAAAATAGCTGTAATAAAAATATATTAATATTTGAAATAATGATAAATATGCGTTCTAATGAGGTGGCAAATTTGTAATGACCCGTAACTATATATTTTTTAAATAACGGTGAAAATGAATTAGTTATGAATTGCACTTTGATGAAATGAATTTGAATAAAACGACGAAAAACAAGAATCGTTTATAGAAAATGCTCGTAAATTATATGGAAAGCGAATTATTTGTTAGAAATGAAAATATGATATTTAAGTATGAATATAGGTATGGAATTAGAGAAGGAATGAATATGGAATGATGGTGATTAAGATGATAAAAGGAATTGGAACGAACTCACAGTTTAACGATTAAACCACTCTTTACGACGTGATGATTTTGCTTCTTCTGTGGTCTTGAGATCTTCATTTAATACATGTAGTTTTCGGTTAGAAGTTTGCTAAGACGGGTGATGACTGCGCTAACCTCTTCAACGTCCGATTGCCAAAAATGCAGAACTCAGGATAAGTCGACCGATATCAAGATACGATTAAACTCCTTTTTTTTATGATATTGGGAGGCAAACACACGGATTTCCTGATGGAAAGAAATTCACCCAAGTTATTTGGATCATTATAGTCCCAACCTGGACCGGAACCCCGTCCAGTACCACCCGCGTACCTGGCGCCCCCCCCCCCCGCCCGAGGCCCATGGTACAAAAGGGCCTCAGTCTTGGGGAGGTTCACCTCCAGACCTAGGGAGTCCCACAGGAGTGGGCCCAGAACGGACCCCTGTAGGACACCGCAGGTGACACGGCGGCGTACGATGCCGTCGCGTCCTTCCACCAGGACTTCGAGGTCCCGGAGACAGTCAACCAACAGCTCTCGCAGATACAGGGGCACCCCATGGTAGCAGAGCGCCTCCTGTATTGTTCCGTGC
>NJDC01016119.1:0-13340 GCA_002245475.1 Calephelis virginiensis
TAATTAAATAAAACTTCGTGTCACGTTTACGCAAGCTATATTCAGACTGCCGTACAATTTGCTTTTTACCTTCCGGCAGCAGAATCACTTGTTTTTTGGCATTAAAGACGAAATGGTCAATAACTGTATGGGGGCCAATAACTATACCGTTTCCCCTATATAATAAAATTGTATATTATTAGAATAAAAAATATTTAACTATTATACGGTTTTGTCCGGTTCTTATGGACAATTTCTTTTTTTCTATTTCTTACAATTTTTACTTTACAATTCATATCTTGCACAACTAAATATGGACCCAAATAAATGCTTTCTAGCTTATTACCCATTATTTTTCAATAATAAGTAACTAACTTTGTCATAATAAACTGAATTAATAACTTTATCGTAAAATTATTTTCTTTTCAATTTACTGTTGACTAAGTTATTCCTTACATCCCTGTGAGCTACTTGAAGTCTATATTTTAATTCATACGGATAGTCAACAAAATTATATAATAGATTAATTAAATAGCACCGCTCCTTAAATTACTAGGGATATTGCATGACTTACGGAATACTAACTCGTGAGGTGTATACTTCTTTTCAGTGTGTACTGAAGTATTATAGCTGAAACACCAGTAGTGTTACCAATCCACAGAACAATTATTGTACTCCGACAAGAAATTCGAATACATACAAATACTGTGGGATCAAAATGTCTTACAGCGCCATCTGTTAGTGTCCACAAACAAATAGATTTTGTGTGATATCCGACCACAGAGTACAGTAATAATTCTTTAAACCGACCCTCGTTGCCATTGTTTTCATTGGAATGTTTTGGAAATAACAAGATCAAATTTCAATGATATTCATGTTGAAATGTATGCATTAATAAACACAGAAATAGTAAACTGTATATTATCATAATTTCAGTTTTATTAGTAAATTAAAAACAACATACTAGAACACTTATTATTTTTATACGAATTTTAAACAAATCATTCTTCTATTACACACATATTATATTACATCTTTTATATACTGGGAAATGACACAAACAAAGCTTTTTTTATGTTTTCTTGCGACGTTGTTACAAAAACAAAAATTATTTCACTATCTCATTTCTCTATGTATCTCAGTATCGTTAAACTTTTATTCCGTAATGGAGAAATCAGAGCTATACTTTGAAATATGAAAAAGCATTTCAATACGCTAGAATCACAAGAAAATAAAGATATTGCGTAGGTACACAAATTCACCATTTTACCTAAATTCCACAAATTCTTAACTTCGAACTATAGTCCATAGATTCCTTGACAACATCAATAAAACAAGCATACAATTTTGACTATTAATATATTTTATTTACCTACCTTCTGTTAGAAACATTAACTATCTGTGGCTACCTTATCGTAGAGTATGTGGCAACACCGTCCTCACCCCGAGTTGATACCGATAAATATAAGTGATCCATATCGGAGGCGGCCATTACGTGTCGGATCGTCGAGCAGGAAGGACCTAATATTTGTGTAATGTGTAAGCCAGTGTCTAATTGTGTGTGTGTGTGAGTTAAATATATGGTTTAGATCATAAACATGTTTCATTTTCTGAGTCTTTAACACATGTGAGCAGCTTTTTTTAGATACAAATCACAGAGACGACAAAGGTCAATTCGTGGTCACCATTCCGTTGAAGGACTCGCCTGAATGTCTAGGTGACTCTTACGGCACGGCCAAACGTCGCTTTCTCTCACTTGAGCGAAGGCTGGAGCGTGACTCGGCATATAAACAAAAGTATTTAGAATTTATGCGCGAGAATATAGATCTTCAACTAAAACTAAACTTCAACTTCAACTAAATTTTTCTTGTCTGAAAATCCTAAAATTATATCATTCAAACAATAATTATTATTTGCCTTATCATGGAGTTGTACGCGAGTCAAGTACTACAACTAAACTTAGGGTAGTATTTGACGCTTCTAGTGTTACGACAGCAGGCAAGTCTTTCAACGACATTCAGCGTGTAGGACCAACAGTACAGGAAGATCTACTGTCCATACTCCTGAGATTCAGGCAACACAAGTTTGTGGTGACAGCCGACATCAAAGAGTAAAGTAACTGTCCATAAAGGGAAAGAGAAACCTCTTTGCCGATTTTCGAAACCTATGGAAACTACCGCTATCTGGTGACGGATTAATTAAAATAAATGTGTCAGTGTGAGTGCATATTATAGTTACACTCACACTAAGAAGGATATTTTTTTTATTTTCGTGGTATTGTAAGGCTACGCCCACACTGGTGATTTAGTTATCACCTCAACAGTACATTTTATCTTATTCATGTGAAAATTTTATTTCAATAAGAATGTACTGTAACGGTGATCATCACCAGCACGCATAGCCTCACCACATTGACTCAAATTAATCAAGTCTTTTCATGAAACGATCACATTGATTTTTCGTACATTTATGTTACATATTACAAAAGGAATTAAATAAGCATGAAGTTTATTTTGTCTTCTGTAATATGTAAGTAAAATGAAAAAGTTAAAAATTTTAAACTAATGCAGTGTGCTTTTAAAAAAAGCAATGAAATAAAACATGAAAGCATGTGATGAAGTTTTAATAAATTACAAATTTACATTAAACATCGTTTATTTCTCGGGTAAATCCTACTGTTTTTCCTGACATACAATTTTGTTTGCATTTAAAATCAATTTATATAAAACGAAGTGGGAAATAATGTTAGTTGGATATCCATTTTGAAAAGTTACTGCCCATGAGCTATGACTTACAAGGTGCGGAACTGAATGCGTGTAAGCACCTAAAAGTTACAAGATATATAAATAATAAGCAATTGCCGCTTTCCAACAGCACTTTCCCCGTGTTGGTCAAGGCTCCTTTGCAGAATAAACCATCTGTCTTCCTGTCAGACTGCTCGTGAAAGGTGAGCATAGGCTTACCGTCACTAACACCGTAACATCTCACTAGATGGTTGAGTTTCGTAACGACTCGCCCGGATTGTTACCACCACCTTAAATATTCCTGCCACCATAACGTCAGTGCTTGACGTCGACGTGTTCCGGTTCGGAGGATAATGTAGCTGGTAAACTTACTTTTGATCAAGGCTTATCCCGGCCTTAGGTTGGCAACGCACCATCACCACCTTTGATGTTACTAGGTGGCGTCAATTTTTTATCACAAGGAAATCCGTCTGCTTGTTTGCCTTTCAATATGTTCCAAAAAACTAACATGCAAATCATTTTATCATCAAATACACTCCCGTAACTAAGAAATTCAAGCTATTTATCCCAACTTCATCAGCGTAGAATATATTTTCATACAAAATATCATAATGCTATTACTGTCCGTACTAATACTTAAAATTCGAATATAAATATATATATTGTGATATATTGATTAGAACCCCATTATTATTTAATAATAAAATGGAATTATGGACTCTGGACTCAATCAACCAAAAACGGATGCAACACACTAATGTAGTAATATTTTAATACAACAAACAAGAAACCTCGCAAAGATGTTTTGAACTTTCAGACGTTCGCTAGCCAATCACGCTTATCTTTCTATCTTAGACATGTCTTAAAATCTGATCCGATTGTCCTAAAATTTGTTCAGTTTTATCAGAAGTGCAGTCACAGAAAAATAAGTAGGAACTGATACAGTTTAATGAACGTGAGTGTGTTTTTAAAATATTCTCCCAGGAGGCTCACTATTCTACAGACGCGGGTGAAAGGACTACAAGATACTGATGTAGTTATTTATGTAATAAAAACTTACTAAGTTCATTTTATAATCGAAATCACACCTCGATTTTAGTTTTCCAACCATACATTTCATGGTGGGACAAAATTAAAAACACAACAACAATAGCAACAAGAAAATAGCCACCAAGAAATTAAGAATATGAAATAATAACAAAAAGATAAGAGAAATTTTAAAATTTAACAATTTTCGGAAATGTCACATTTGACAAGAAAATTTAAAAAGATGGGTGCACAGACCAACTATAGTACTCCGATAACAAATCATACAAATTCTGTGGGACCAAAATGTCTCACAGCGCCATCTCTTGGTTCCCACAAACATACTCAATGCAACTTGTGATTTTAGATTATTATTGAATACATTTCTACACGTGACGATTTGTGTTTTTCGTGATATATGTATTTTTTTAATAAATAATATAGTTTTTATATTTTAATATAATATAATAATTACTACCAATCAAGAAAGTATTTCGCATGTTTCCGTATATTTCGAGGGGTAACGGACTATTTGGTTTAAGCGACATTTTTGCAACTTTACAGGAGAGCCTTTTAAAGTTTGAAATTTCGAAATAAAATTCATAACAAAAAACTTCTGCAGTTATATAAACGGGGTAAACTGCATTGAAATTTAATTAAAAATATCTAGTTTTTGATGCTAATACCAAGTAAATCGGACCTTTATTTACAAATATAAATGTCGCTTAATACAACGTGTCCTTTTTTAGAGACAGGAAAAACGATTTAAGTGACTTCATAACTACAACTGGCTACAAGGGAAAAAATTAAGCGACAACGCATTCTATTTACGGAGTAAGCCAAAAGGTATGAAGTGACGAAACCCAAAATTAGTAGAAGCAAGCTATTTATCTTAACTACCAATTTAGATTAAAATTACTGTCAGGGTAATTTACTTATGTGACATATAACATTGAAATTGTAACGTTTAATGTTTATGGTTTATTTACATCTAAGACTATGAATGGCTGATAAAACAAACTTTTTAAAAGTGTAATTTTGTTAATCTTAATCAACAATTGTAAAATAAAAATATAAAATCAACAAAGAAAACTTAATTATAAAACACAGCTGATGCTGATAATAATTATAAGTAATTAAAAGTAACGTTGGTATATAGTTATCATTTTCTTCGACTATGTCCTCTATATCAGTATCTAGTAAAACTTCTTTAGTATTACTTTGTTGGAGATATAAATATTCTTTATGAAATATCTTGGGTATAATAACCCCAGTGTCGCACAATTTCTTTAAGCCCATGTATTTGGCTTTGGTAATCGGTAAACGTGAAACATATCTACGATTGATAGCTCTAGGTCTCGCAATTATTTGTATGATCTCTTCCAGTGCTTCATCTTTCAAGGAATATTTGACTTTCATCTGGTTTGGGTGAGATTTCTTAAATGTTGCTGTGCGGATTTTACTAATTTTACCTAAAAGGTTGCCCTTAAAATATAAGTCAGACATATCATTAAAGTCTAAAAAATCCTCGTGAGTAAGATTTTCAAAAATATAAGGTGTTGGTTCTTTTCTCGCTAGCTCACATATAGTAACATTTCTTACGGATTGTTCGATTGTAGAGTGTATGCTATCTACCGACATTTCCGTGTTGCCAGGAAGAAGGTAATTCATTTGAATTGTATGTAAATTGGTCGATTTCAACAAAGCATTATGTATTGCTGCAAGGACTATTTTGTTCTTGTTTTGACCAGGACAAGAATCAGAATACAAGATCAAAGACGTGATAGTGCCTCGAGAATCCACATTCTGTATGTATTTTTGTATAATCGTAGCAATTTCATTTGCACCCTCTTTGCTTCGGTCCAAGATGAAACAAAAACCATTCGTCGTGATGCTTTCGTAGAAACATAAATTAAAAACGGCATACTTTCTTGAATAAAACAGTAACATGTTATTGCCATGAGGCGTATTAAGGACCTTCTGGAGGTCAAAAGATGTGCAAAGAAAGGAAGGATTTTCTTTACCTAATTGACGATGACATTCCAACCGCTTCTTTGATGCCTCCTTTTCATTCAAATGAGTTTTTAACTCGACACAATCCTCTGGCTTCTGTCCTTCAAAATGCAGGCATTTGATACATTTATCTTTCTTTGGGACATGGAACCCAATGTTAAAATTTGTGTTGAATATTTCTAGAAATACCCTCTCGCTGACCAAATCGACTCCTTTACTTATAAGTTCTGTTTTATAACAGCGATACAATTTTTTTACGTTCTGTAACTCAACCGGAAGAACGAGTTTGGTAGTGTCTTTGCGGCAGTAGTGTGATAGTACTGCTGGAAGCCTTTTGATGAAGGATTTCACTGCTTCTTTAATTTCGTTGGTTGTTTTGTTGGGGGGAATGCATTTTCCTCTTCCATCTTCTTTCGACATACCTTGTTCCTGTGTTGTTAAATTATAATAAATTTGTTTTTGAGTGACATCGAGAGTATTCATGAGGAACTTCAAACAGACTTGTCGCCAACCCTCTCCATCATTAATAAAATAAAAGTATGTATTATTCCTGTAATTAGTCTTTAGACCTCTTCCTTTTCATAGATTACCTGGAAGACATAGATATTATCCCCTGTTTTTTTCTATCTGAAGATAATCCCCAAAAATGTTCAAATATGGTACTCCTTTTATCTTGTATATTTTTTTACACTTGTAGGGACAACTTTTTTCCACGCAAGGATTCGGTTTTATATTCCTTTCTCTAGCATTAGAACCATCTGTCTTAATATATTGAGCGCTCTTTATTCTAGATTCCTTTCGTACCTTTTTTTATTTGTTATTTTCTTTTTCACTCCTGCTTCTCCTACTTTTCTATCTTTTATGATTTTTTTATTTTTCTTTCTTGGTCCTTTATTATCACCTTCATCGCTTGACGAATCGTCTGTTCCTTTCCAGGACGTTGAGTCCCAGGTAAAATCTTCATCATCGCTTATAAAGTCAACGTAGCTTTTTTTTTATTAAAACCAGCTTGTTTTTCTTTCGTATTGGGTGATCGTCTGTAGTCGGATTTGGTTGACTATTATCATCAGCTTTATAGTCTTCTAACGATTTTCTCAACAAATCCATATCTTTTCTGGTATGATATCAGTGATAGTTGGTTGAAGGCTATCGTTGCTAACGATTCTTTCCATTTCTGTTACTTCAAATTTGTCTATTTCTTCTGAATACTGAAATAAAATTTAAAATAAAAGTTACCATTTTTAATAAAACTTTATAGTAATGTATTAAATTTATAAATCAAAATAACACGTAAGAATACAAAGTAAATAAAAAAATCACCTCTCTTTCCATTACAATTATAACTTCGTTAATAATTACATTACGTTCTTTCATTACAGATATATTTTTATCCGTTATTTTAATTTCTTCATCTTAACTTTCATAACATCATAAATAAAGAAAGATAAACTGTTATAATAATTATTGTTATTACTCTCTTAAAATAACAAGTTCAGTACCAACTCAATAAAAGAAGTAACATGATCCAAGTAAAAATAATAAATACAAATCAGTTAACATTTTATTTTCATCTCAGTTGAAAATTATACGTAAATAATGAAATTAAAGTACTTACGATTCAATTTCGATGAGCGTTTTACGTAAACACTGGCGGTGTGCGCGCGTCACATCTGTCTTCGGCACACTCTGGATTGTGACTGAGGCGCCCGCGCACGATAGTTCAGTTGAATGATTACGATTTTTAACACCCGGGCGAGGAAATAAATATGGTATCATATGACATGATTAAAATGTACCATATTCAAATTTTGTGATTGAAATACCGACTTGTATTTTTATGAATAAAGGCAAAATATTTCAAGATACATCATTAATTTTATCGTCTGTATTAAATGACATGCATTTAAAAAAAAGTAGGACTAAAATGGTTTAACGACTAAACAAATTATCTGAACAAAAGCGAGTATTTGATTCAAGTAGCAGCCGGCGTGGAAAATAGATGCAGCTAAAAGAGTTTAAGCGACAACCCATATCGTATTTGGGTGACGGACAAATGGTTTAAGCGACATCACACCGTGTGATTAGGGAAGTCAAAATGATTCAAGTTACTTCTTAATAAAATTTAGAAACAAGAAAAACGCTTTAACTCTTATTCACTTATTTATGAGAGATAGGGTGACTGGTTTATGTCTCGGTTATTAATATGATGGTATGGTTCAAGTATATGATTTAATAAAAAAATAAAAATCCACGTCGTTTAATACACTGCCACTTTGGCAACGACACGAAAATAGTATTGTTTGAAACGCCAAAAAAGTGCTCCGATTTTAATGAAACCCGCATCATTCGACGGAGAAAAATTCGCTGATTCCAAATATGTATATAACTCAATATCACCCAAAATGTCACTTAAACCAAATAGCCCGTTACCCCTCGATTTGTTTTTCTATCGTTTTCTATATTTTTAGGTAGTGCATGATTAATATCATTAAATGAAAACTTACTTACCGTCTTAATAAAAAAATCTATGTTAAGAAAACAACAAAAAGGCTAAATCTGTATTTTTGGTAATAATTTATATATTATAACTTGATGTTTGTGGTTTAAATCTTTTAGAAAAAAACATTTAAAAACCATCGATTTTCAACTAATAGTTAATGCCTATATAGACATTCGGAAACCAATTTTTTTGAGTGTATGATATACAGAAAATTGTCTTTATCAACCTGCCTCCATCTTTAAATATATACATACATATCTTCACGCCAAGTCCCTTACGGGGTAGGCAGAGAGTATCGAGTGCCAGACCTCACGATCTTGACAAACCTGTCTTGCTTCCTTCACATTCATAACCCTTTTCATACAAACACGCCGGTTTCGGAGACTCTTGACACCACCCTCGGATAATATCCGATTGATCTGATCGTGAAATGTCAGCCTTGGTCTCCCCGGGTACCTACATCCATCCACATTCGCATTATATATCTGCTTTGTCAATCTTTAATCTGTCATTTTTTCCACATGACCGAACCAGCGGAGCATGCCCTTTCGCATTTTAACACCAACACTTTCTATCAATCCCAATTTTTAAATATTCACACATATTATTATTATGATATTAATTATGAATGAATGAATAAATACACTTTATTATGCACAAAATTTACAAAATAATACACACTCTTTCACTTATAATATTTAGATTAGGTGCACAAAGGCGATCTTATCGCTTCAGAGCGATCTCTGTCAGACAACCTTAGGGTTGAGGTTATTTAATTTTCAAGAAAAAATATTGGTGATGTACAACCGACGTTCAAAACACAAATGCATATCTTGATATGCATTTGTGTTTTGAACGTCGGTGTAATTTTATCAGTGTGGGTGTTTATTAAATTGATTACAGTCTTTATTTAAAACTACTGTATATTATTATTATTTAATATCTATGGTATTAGTATTACCGGCTTACACGATATTGTGGGGTTAGACCAATTGGTGTAACTCTTCCAGGGATAATATTTGTTTATTTGTTTATTTATCAGTCAGTGATTTTTATTACTTTTTTACTATTATTTGGTATAGATTACGTTTGGTAGATAAGTGACGTGTCGAAATCTACGACACTTTTGGTCTAAAAAAGTGTTTCTCTTAATTACCAATAGAGGTGTTGTTCAAAGTTTTTATACGAATAATTTACAGCAACAGTAGCGAGTACAAACTTGATAAGACGTAAACTCATGGTTTCGCAAATTGCAAACTGTGTACTTTTTAAAATCGTTTCCGAATTTAGCCACGTCTTTTTATTTTCTATGAGTTTTACTCCATCTCTCGGGTCCCATAGAAATAACTCAAACAGTCTAATGTTAAGTAACAATGACGATAACACCTGGATGTGTGTGACACGAGATTGAAAATTGACAGTAATCATCACTATAGATAATATACTATGACCATCACTGTAGTCTTTGATCTTCGACGTCACAGTCAGATGTCAGTTTGACTCCGTCATCTGACGATAGAGTCGCTGCTGTTCATACAATTTTGTCATTATTTTGACTGTGCACCCATTGGCCGACATTGAGAAGATGTATCGAGCTATTTTAGTCGAACCATCTCAACGTTCGTTGCAACAAATAATATTTAGGTTTGATCCCTCGGAACCTTTAAAAACATATTGTCTTAATACAGTAACGTATGGCACCGCCTCCGCCCCTTATTTAGTAAGAAGGTGTTTGCTGTCGCTAGCTGATGAATGTGTGGATCCTATCGTTAGTGATTCAATAAAACGAGACTTCTACGTGGATGACTACTTGAGTGGTGGCGATTCGATTGAGTCAGTCGGTTACCTTTGCAAAAATGTATGTGAAACTCTCGAATCTGCGAAGTTTCATCTACGTAAATGGCAGACAAACAATCCTAAGATTCTACACGCCAGCAATGTTAGTCAACAATCTTCGGATAAACCACTGAATCTCAATGAATCTTCACCTAGCAAAACATTAGGTTTGTATTGGGATTCGCATGCAGATCATCTTTTCTTTTCGATAAACTTAACTTGTTCAAAAAATATTACAAAAAGAACGATTTTGTCATTTGTAACGCTCCCATTGACGACGTCATCGCCAATGCTGCGCCGAGCCCAGCCAAGCCAAGCCAAGCCAGTCGGTTATATTGTCTGTGCCATAGACTGTCTACAATGCCTTTCGACTGAATGGTGACGTCACGTCCGCCGGCCAATGTAGTCACGTTGTAGCCTTGAGGAGGCCTACACAAGAATCTTCTAATGTAAGAGAGAAAAAAAAATAAAGTATGTCTTTGTAAACAGAATTTATATGGTAACAAAAATGACATGTGAATATTTATATCGACGATACTACAATTACCCGGAGTCGTAGGTCCTGGGAAACCTTATAACTGATATTTTAGAGTAGGTAAAGAGAGAGAGGCCTTAACTCTGAGGATTCTCGGTCCTGGGCGCTCCACCCCTCCTGGTGTTCCTTTGTATTGTTCCGGGGTAAACGCTCAACTTAGTGAATCCCGTCAGGCTCCAACTGGAGGGCGTTATTATAGATAGATCTCTTATATGTGCGATAGGTAGGGGTAGCATAGGTAGCCGTACCGTAGAACCCTAAGGCGGGTGTATGTTGGTTTATTAGCACTTTTGTAAATATATTGGCTAACTGTAGCCTTAAGTGACCAATTATTTATTAATTTAGTAGTTGCCTGTCCGGCAGCGTAAGGACAGTGCACAGGCAAAAGGCAACCTCGCTGGGAAGGTCCCGATAGAATATCAAGTGTGGCCTCGTGGTTAGGTGAGCTTATATAGATCGCGCGCTAATCACGGAGAGGCGAGGGGTGAGAGGTAGCATCGTACGATGTGTTGTTGTGCGGCTTTTCCAGGAACGTTGGTGGTTCTTATGGAATGTTCTTTATAAGTACCCACAACGTGACAACGTGACCATAATGGGTAGCCAAGAGTGGGGTAAAATGTATAAAAGGTTCGGGAGCTCAATTTAACGCTGATTTTCTTACGAGCAACAAAATAAGACGAATCTCTGTTTGTCGTACTATTGGTAAAATAAATTAATTAATTTGCATTCGTAAGGAGTTTTATTGTGATCCGTTTTACATTAGTTAGTCAAGTTTTTAATCCGTTAGGCCTCATCGGCCGTTGTATTGTTCAGGCCAAAATTTTGTTACAACAACTATGGGTACATATGTAAATGTGACTGGGACGATGAAGTTCCAGTTGACATCAAGACAGATTTTTTAGCATTTATTGATTCTATGCCTTCCCTAAATTCATTGCGCATACATCGTTGGGTCTCATGTAATAATTACCAGGCAATCGAGCTTCACACTTTCACGGACGCTTCCGAGCGCGCGTATGGAGCCTGCGTCTACGTTCGAACTATTGCAAACGATGACGTGGTTTGTGTTCGTCTATTAGTCTCTAAAAACAAAGTTGTACCCATAAAACCTACAACTATGCCTAGATTAGAATTGTGTGGTGCTTTACTGGGCACGAGACTCTTTACCAAAGTTCGTAAATCACTAACACTGACTTTGAATCGGTGTTATTTTTGGTGCGATTCAACAATAGTTCTCAGTTGGCTTTTGTCACCGCCCAATAAACTTGTCACTTTTGTGCGTAATAGAGTGAGCTAGATACAAGAAGCTACGATCGACCATACGTGGAGCTATGTACTTACCCTCTAAAGATAACCCTGCCGACCTCGTATCTCGGGGGGGTAAAGGCTGATTCCATCAGCACGTCTCTTTGGTGGTCCGGTCCGACGTTTCTAAGGCAATGTGATATAACCATTCCAGCTTTTCCTAGTAAAGTCGACTCAACAATAGAAACCTCACTTTATGCAACATCTGTTAAACTCATAGATAAAATTACTCAAAATATTATATTACATTTACAGGCTTATTCATAAACGTTGTTTAACTTTTAATCACCAATTTAAATAATGTTTAAAAAAATGTTTATTCATAAACGCTATTTCAAGTTAATCATTTGTTTAAATATCCTCTTAAACAGCTGTCACTTTAACCCTAGAAAGATAATCTTATTTTGACCTACGGTAAAGATAATCATACGTCTTTGAGACGTATTCGCATTTATGAGTGCCCATGGGACAAGTTTCCATAAATAACCTTTTAAAAAGTTATTGAATCATTAGTTAAGGGTTTTCTACGACAAATAAAAACATAATTACAATTAGAAAATGAATATAATTTAAAAACAAAGAAATTTTGTAAACCTCTTACAAAATAACTAAAATGTATTAAGTCTTCCTTTGTTGAGTAATTATGTTAATCTTAAATTTAAAATCACATTTTTTTTACTTAATATTATAGAATAAGGACTAATTAACAGCTTCATATAAAAAATCAACAAGTTTTAAGTTTAAATCACATTTAGATACAGCCTTTACATATATCAGTTTTGTGTTCACCACAAATTCTTTTATTGCATTTATAACATGTCATTTTCGACATCCTTCTTATTTTTGACGGACAATACGCACAATATCTCTTCTTTTTGATTACTGGTTCTTCATTATTATCTAAAGTATTAGTTTTTGGTAGCAACTCTTGGATATTTACACGGACATGTCTTTTAAGCGTAGGAACTTCTAACCTTTTCTCCATCCAAGGTGATATAAATTCTGTGCTCAGCTTTTTCATGTAATTTTTGCGACTTAGAGGCTTATCATTGTTAGCTATCATATTATGACAGTATATGACATAAGAATTCACAAACGATATATTCATCATACCATAAAAAACTGCCATAGGCCACCTGTTGGTCTTTCTCGAACATGACATAGACGAGCACATTTGGTCAAAAGTGTCAACTCCACCTTTTGTCTGATTGTAGTACATGATCATCTCAGGTTTGCCTGTCCTTTGATTGATCGTACCTGTTTCGTCGCAAGATGATAATAAATATACCATTTTTGATGGTTTGGGTTTGTAGGACACAAGAGTTAACGGCCCATCATAGCAGAAAATCGAAGATCCAACTGGTCGCGAACGAGTATTCTTTAGTTCTTCCGGAATCTCTCT
>NJDC01016161.1:5716-17558 GCA_002245475.1 Calephelis virginiensis
ATTAATATAACTCTAGAAAATAATCTGACACTTTGTGGATTTACGTTTCATTAGTGCTATCTATTAAAAGTAAACTGAACTAAAATAAAAGGTTACTTTCAAATAGTTTTAAATATCTAGAAATGATGTCACTTTTGCGAAAAATTAAAATGCCAACAAAAATAATTATATGATTTTCTGCTTGCATACTTCCCATTTTATTTAATAGAGCACTTAATTCCTACCCTCTTACCAATAAAGCTTACGCGCCCGTTGATCTGGCGTGTAACTTCGTTTTTTGTTAGCAAAAGTGAAGTTACTGTAGAGGTTCTGGCTATTTAAAAAGTATAATTGAATTTAAAATAACAGAATGTAAAAAAAAGAATTGTCAAACTGAAACAAGAAATTGAAAATATGTAAAAGAACCTGTTTTAAAAACAATATATAAAATATGTAACGTTTTTTTAAATAAAATTCTTTTCATCATTAAAATATAACTAGATAACACGATCAAGTGTTACACCAGATTCTACGGCCGCGTAGTTTTATTAGCAAGGAGGCTATTTTTTATAAAAAAAATAGTAAGTAAGTTATACATTTTCCTTAGGTTTAAAGACTTCCAATAGATGGCATTAAAGGTACCAATTTACTATAATTTAAATAACTTGGTAGAGTTAAATATGTCAACTAAAACAAATTAGCCATTTCGATAATCCCTGATTTTTGTATTAGTTTCCACAAAAGAACAGAAGTGTTAATATCAACGGTAAAATAATCTGTATAATTGTTAAAAAACGGGCTGTTCCGAGTTCGTTGAGTCAGTGGTACTTATATATTAAAAAATTCGTAACTTGATGAGTAATTATTTTTTATAATACCTACCCATGATATTATAATATCACGGTGTATAAATAAAATAAATGGCATTTATTAACAATGAAAATTATACGCCCATACTCTGCCCATGCTTACTATTAGAATGTTTTATTACGGTGTATAAATAAAATAAATGGCATTTATTAACAATTAAAATTATTCGCCCATACTCTGCTCATACCTACTATTAGAATGTTTATTTCTAATATAATATGCGATACGTTTTCAATTAATATTAGTAAAATAAAATGCAAGTATCATCCGTTTAACCTCTGCTACAACTAATAAAAATGAGCACTTTTGAAGGGTAGAAAAAGAAGTAGGTAATATAAATAGGAAAATTGTTGATATCTATCTTCACACACGCGTTATAGGTACCTATAATGCGTGTGTGAAGATACAAACAAAACGAATACCTTTAATGGTTATTTAAAAGGCGTATTAAGAGTGTGTTAGAGAATATTGTATATTTTAAAAGTATCCATTTTGGAACAACTTAAAGGAATATCTGTATATATAAAAATCAATGCCACTTTTCGTTGTAATTCTATAACTCAAGAACGGGCTCACCTGTCCAAACCAAATGTTTCGACTTTGTTCAGACTACTTAGTAGATGGTTTATGTGAAGTTTGCATAAAATTGGTCGGTGGTGGTACTGGGCCGCTAGTATAGTAAAAATATATGAATCATCTGTTACTTTTATTAAAAGTGTCTTCACGCCCATATCCTCGAAGCGGTAGGCAGAGGCACAACCAGGGCACCCACGACTAGCCGAAGACACTAAGTCCCACAATGTGATAGGTGGCAAGCCTATCGCCAACCGTGCACGTTTCTGATCCCGAGCAACATTTTTTTTCATTAGAAAATTGAAAAAAAAAACATTTTCTTTTTGCTGTCCGACCCGTTATTCGAACCCGGGACCTCATGCAGTCAAGTCCAATAACTGAACCGCTAGACCATAGAGGCGATCATGTTACTTTTATTACATTTCTCAAACAAAAAATGATTTCCCCATTTTCCCAGTTTTGGTCCGAGTCTGCTTTGTAGAATAGACCATCTGCCTTTCTGCGAGGCAGCTCGTAGGAGGAGAGTATTTGTGACCAACAACAACAATACCACTGCTAGTAGGGTGCTATGCAGCAACTTGCCCGGGTAGGGATCCACCGCCTTACCTATTCCTACCAACGCAATGACTCGGTCCGATGTGTAGGATAGTAACATCCCGGCTGCAGGACAGCAACGCAGCTGTAACATCTTTGGTGTCTGTAGGTCTCGGTTTTTCAATCCAGTCATCCTTTCCATCAAGAGACCCTTGTGCTCTTTCGTTGACCTATCACATAGAAAAAAATATTTGATTTTAGAAATATGCCAAACCCCCCTCTCTCTATCTTTCTGTTTGTCGGTTGCATGCGGAATTTGGTTTTAATTATTATCTTACATGGTAAAAATCATGATTGACACAATATGCTATTATTACTTTGTACCTGAATAACCCTCTTTTTAAATATCTTCATTATTCATTCTTCTACAGATTTGTTATAGATAAAGAATATAGATGAAAAACTGCAAAAAATGGTAGCTCTCGGACCCGTCGCCCCTTAGTGGATCAGAGTCAAAGTAAATATACTTTCGCTCAGGAGTTGACAAAACACCGTTCATAAGAAATTAAAGCACAACATTGGAAAGCACTTAGTGATCTTACAATATGATACGGCCCTTAGGGAGCTCAGTCAATATTTTTGTAAAGCACTCGTCTTTCTCTTCAGCTTTTATGATACTAATATGGGTCAAAAACTTTATTCCCACAATTGTATGAAGGATTGCTTTTGCAAGTTACATAAGCTGCATGAAAATTGAAATAGTGGTCCTGGCTTAGAATAATTTTCTATGTCATGACAAAATAAATCCGCCTACAACATAACCTTTTAAAATTATTTTATAGAAATACTTAAGCCCAATAATTTTTTTAAGAGGACGTAGTGTTAGACGACTTTCCTCCCGGTGGACTCATGATCTGGTCAAAGTCGCGGGGGGTCGTTCGATACAAGCGGCTGGTGTCTGTGACTTGTGGCACTTTTTGGGGGAGGCCTATGTCCAGCAGTGGACGTCCTCCGGTTGATGGTGAAGATGATGATGAATAATTTTCTATAGGTACCATGTCGCGATTTGTTAATTCTTTTTTTGAATAGCAAATGATTTCGAAACGGTCCTTCATAAACTTATGTACATCATACCAGTGATTTTTAAGTAAATTTTGTTATGCATTAAATTTGAAAAAAATAAGCGTTATTAATGGTCAAAACCATAAAATTAATACCCATAGGACCACATAGAAATCATCACTTATCTATCTAAAATGAACTATCAAAATCAGTTGGCCATGGACCGAGTATTCGCTTAATAAACATACAAAAAAATATAAAGTTGATTTGAGAACCTCCTACTATATAGGAGTCGGTTAAAAATGAATGCCTGAAAGGATGAATAAGTAGATAAATACACTTGACTATATTTTTCCAAATCTTTTTTTTAACCACCTAATATTATACCTCCTCCTCTGTGGTCTAGCGGTCCGGGTGTTGGATTTGACTGCATGAGGTCCCGGGCTCGAATCCCGGGTCGGCCAACAAATAGAAAATTGGATTTTTCCAATTTTCTAATAAAAAAAAAACGTTGGTCGGGATTGGAATTGTGCCCGGTTGGCGATAGGCTTGCCACCTATCACATTGTGGGACTTAGTATCTTCGGCTAGTCGTGGGTGCCTTGGTTGTACCTCTGCCTACCTCTTCGGGATATGGGCGTGAAGATACTTTTTTTTTAAATGTTATACGAGTTTCCATGAAATACATATTAAAACTGTTAAAACTGTTAATCGCCTCTGTGGTCTAGCGGTTCAGTTGTTGGACTTGACTGCATGAGGTCCTGGGTTCGAATCCCGGGTCGGGCAACAAGAAGAAAATTGGGTTTTTCCAATTTTCTAATAAAATAAATGTTGCTCGAGATAGGATATGTGCCCGGTTGGCAATAGGCTTGCCACCTATCACATTTTGGGACTTTGTATCTTCGGCTAGTCGTGGGTGCCCTCGTTGTGCCTCTGCCTACCTCTTCGGGGATATAGGGTGAAGATACTGTACTTTTACTTGACTTTATTAAATAAACTATTTGTTTTTGTCATTAAGTAATTGACGGTACTGATATTGTAATTTAATTATCTGAATATCCGCTTGAATGTTGACAGCTAAAAGAAGTATAGATATCTACCAAAAAAATTTATAAATAGTTTCGTTGTGGCAGTAATCCACAGTCGTCGTTCGATTTTGAAGCAGTAAATATATTTCGACAAGCAAGGGTTGTTTAATTGAAAGAAGATTACAACACATAACATTAACTCCCCTCTTAAGAGCTACCTGGCAGGAATGCAGATGGTCTATTTTACACAGGACACCAGGACTAATATGAAGAGACTATATGTTGAAAACTAAGATAAGCGATGAACTTAACGCAATCAGAATCAGAAAAATCTGTATCCATTGAACCATACAAGCGGTACTTGTGCGCGTTGACATTTTTATAAACTCCCACCAGACCGAAATCGCGGCCATGCTCTGAGAAGATCCGGCGAAAAAACTTCAGCAGGCTTGCCTTTTTTCAATACTAATAGTGAGAATATAAAGTAGATTAAAAATACAAATTACAATCAAATTTCCTAGTTATGACTGTACATACTAATAATTTACATTCCTTTTCTTAGTATGTTCAGTTATAATTGAGTTAAAACATTTCAATAAAATATTAATTCTGAATTTCACCGTCAAAATGTAAACTCGATCAACATAAAAACGCGTTTAATTAATTTTCAAGAGTCTCAATCACGTCAATTTTAGTGTCACGGAAGTTTCGATTATTGTGAATATATTGTTCATAAACTAATATAAGTTTAATTTGAATTCTCATGGGATTGATATTTTTTTTTATTTTAAAAGGTACTTGCATTCGTTTACAAACGGAATCACAACTTGTAATGAACTCGTTTACACTGAACTAAGTTCGACTAAACTCGCTTTTCAACATGATCGGTGAAATCCGCCCTAATTGTAACACTTTTCTTATAAATTAATGCCATGATCTAGACTTAACGGATCGTACTTGATAAATAACGCCAAAAAAAACAAATGAGATTACCTTGACATATAGCTATTTGGATTGAAAAATGAGTCCTAATTTTATTTATTTCACGTGATATCAATTCAGAAAAAAGAGCTGGCACCAAAGATATTATAATACGAATTAACATGCTGCATGCTCCGATTACTTTAGTTCCCTGAAGACGAAATATTCTATTAAAACCTTTGTTACCAGAATACTCATATGCATTAAAAGTATTTAACATGAAAGTGGTCTAAAATTTATAAAAAGATTCAAAATGTGATTGTAGGTACATACATCAAAAGCCACGAAAGCTGCACAGTTATTTGACATGTATTCCAACCAGACGGTAAGAGATAAAACAATACTAGCCAGGATCTGCAACATAACAGTGACGATTTTTGTTTATAACAATTTGTTTTAGTTAACTTATCGAAAAAAGTATTTTCTACGTCTTACCATAAACTTAAATATAAAACCAGTCTCATGGATATTGTTGATGTACTCCGAGTAGATGCAGCAATAGCGTTCAATTTTTTTCCTGTAAGATTTAATCTCTGCTGGACTTGTCGCCGACACAACTAGAATCTCTGATTGGATGATTTTCCGAATATTCCTTATCTTTAGCCATGCCGATTCAAATATAATGTTTCGAAGACTTTTATTAATATCAACAGATATAACAATAATTGTAGGTGCAATAAATTTTAGGAAAGTAAAATTTTTAAACGCAAAGAATAAAAATATTCTAAAAATAATAGCGAAAACTGAAATAGTAATAGATACATAAAGAGGCGGGGACGTTGCTGGAAATCTGTTTTCTGTTTCAATACAATTTAAATTACCGAAATAGTGATCAAATGTTTGATACATGCCAAATAATCCAGTTACACATACCAAAACATATTCTGACATTTGCAAACAACCGAACACCGCGCGAGAGAAGTATAACGTAGCAATGGTGCAAAATAAACAATACATCTTCGTTGCATTAACAATTACACTGTTTGAAGAAACTTTTGAATATATTCCAAAAAAAAGTTGAATAAGAGATAATGTGGTGTAAGTAAATCCATTTTTTGTTTCTAAATAAAAACGGAAATCTACCATTTTATAGTTTCAAATAGAATAATTCACTACCGCGTTGTTCTGTAACATAGAAGTTATTAAACTTAAATCAATAGGGCTCATGGTAATAACACAAAGGCGTTATTTCATATTTTATTTCATTGGTACATTGTCGAGAGGCCAGCGCACACATTTAACTACATCGACCAACCGTGAAGCTCGGGTTCGAATTCCCACGGAGGCAGGCATTTGTGGGATGAACTTTTAGATGTCTGCATTCCTGTCCATTTAGATGTCTGCAAATTTTAGTTGTTTAGTATTCTTACGGTACCCGTTATATTTTGGAATGAAAAATAGTCTAACTCCTTCATAGAAGTCTATTTGGTCTTCGTTAAAATTTTTAAACATCAAGTCAGCCATTTAGATGTGAAAACGGAATATTTTACACACATGCACACTTTCGTATTTCTAGTTAAGTATGCTTTATTTCATGTAAATAGTAGGAAGACGTTATTTTGTTTACAGTTTTAATGTAATTCTGTAATTTTCATGAAATTTAATTAAACTTACACGATTATAGCAATAACTAGCAGTTTATTTTTTTAAAATAAGAAATCTAGGAAATATTATTTTCTAAGTAGAAGTTTCATCTTTTTATCTTCTAAGTCATTACATTTAGTATGATGTGCTATACAAAACCTCAAAATACAGAAAATTTCGAGCTTTAAATGTTGCTTTAAAATCTTTGTAGTTGATATTAATAAGTAACCAAAAATGTTTTAACTTCATATTAAAGGAACGGTAACCTCATCAACATTTCACACATTTGATGAAAAAAATATTATTAGTTGAAACCTAGCAGCTTAAGCGTAGGAATCGACCTAGGTGCTAGTTAGTGAGGGTTGCTAAAAATCAAATACTAAATACAATTTTCACCCAAAAGAAAACGTTGTTGGTGCCTTCTAAAACATGTAAGGCAGATCAGAAATAAAGTTCGTGAGAGTTTCAGAAGAAAGATTAAATTAAAAAAATAAAGTCTGTTTATCGTATTTTCCTTAATCTTATTCTAAAACGAAGATGAATGAAGACTTATTAAACTGTAAAAAGCATACTGATTCATACTCAAATAAAGTGTAACCACTATTCGCTTTGCCTCTTGATCTATCGGACCGATATCGGACTTTACTTCTTGAAATCCCAGGTTCAATCGTACAAAAAAAGGAAAACGTCAATTTTAAATTGTCTAATAAAAATAATGTTGCTCGGGATTTGACATGTGCCTTGCCACCTATCACATTGTGGGACTAAGTGTCTTCGGCTAGTCGTGAGTGCCTTGATTGTACCTCTGCCTACCTCTTAGGGGATATAGACGTGAAGATACTTTACTTTACTTTATAGTTTTTTAAAAATGTGATTATAAATGTACGTGTAATTAAATGTCCTTACTTTCATTTGACGTTTTGACGGCCATCTTGTATACGCTGCTGATTTCATTTGTAATTGCTAACGACCGGTACCACATTATTACGTGTAAAAACCTCTTTACGTCGTGTAAGTATTGATACTTTTTGTTAATTAATGTGTCGGAGCGAATATAGGTGAAAAATAACGAACGTTATTTTCTGTAACTTGAAGAGGTTATGTTTATATCAAGGAATATAAGTACTCTTTGTCAAGATACTTATTTTCATTTCAGTTAAATATTAAGAAGAAAACAATGTCATTATCCCAAGAAAGATTTGTGTCAAACATAAAAAAAGATGAAGATGTTTTTTGATTGTTGTTTGATGTGTGGTCTATTTAATTTAAAATATGAGTACCTATAGACATTGATCTTTTTAGCATATAGTCTTTTTTATAATAGTCTGAACAAGTTTTTATAAGTTGAAGTTTTTTGGGTTGTAAAAAAACAAAAAAAAAACTAGACAATTCTGTAGCAAATGTCAATCCAGTCAGTTTATCAGAATAAGTATAATTTTGTTTTGTTTTCTAAAGATTTAACTAAAGATTTAAAAAAAGTTGATTTTGATATTTTTTAACTGTCTTTTTCTTACCACTTTCTAGAAAGTACAATTCACTAATACGATCCCGGGATTTTCCCGGGATTAGCTGTAGATGATCCCGAAATCCCGGGATTAGAAAAATCGAACGAGATCGAATCCTCTATTCACATTCCACTTGTTTCATTTCTCACGTCCCCGAAACACGCCGGTTCCGGAGACTCTTGACACTACCCTTGCATAAAACCCGAGATTTTTTTAACTTGATCGTGAAATGTCTAACTAAGTCTCCGCGTGTACCTACAACCAATCACACTTGCATTTTATATCTGTTTTATCAATCTTTCATCAGTCATTTTCCACACAATGAAAATTACCAAAATTGGAAAAAAATGGACACCTAACTGAAATAAACTACCCACTTCATGGCCCGCTAAAAATTGCAAGAATTCAAAACTACGGAGACGATGATGATAATAATAATAATTTTATCATCGTCGTCTTTTATCAGGTTCTTTATGGGCCTGATATTGATACACTAGCATCCGTATCTTGGTTACGATTCGGTGACCTCTTTGGTGAAACCGAAGGTTTTGCTTGTGCAATTACTGACGAGGTTGTCAAGACGAATAACTATCGGAAATACATCATGAGGGATGGCACAGTTGACATATGTCGAGCGTGCCATCGTCCTGGTGAGTCCATTAGACATATTATTTCCGGTTGTTCTCATCTTGCCAACGGCGAGTACTTGCACAGGCATAACCAAGTAGCCAAGATAATCCACCAGCAACTTGCTCTTCGATATGGACTTGTCGGTTTTGAAGTACCTTACTATAAGTATACACCGGAGCCAGTTCTTGAGAATAGCCATGCAAAGCTCTACTGGGACCGATCTATCATCACGGACAGGACTATTGTCGCCAATAAGCCTGACATCGTGCTGGTAGATCGGTTGGAGCGCCGGGCTTTTCTTGTTGATATCACAGTTCCATGTGACATTAACCTCGTGAAAGCTGAGAAGGAAAAATTGACAATATACATAGACTTAGCGCACGAGGTTACTGACATGTGGGATGTTGACTCAACAATAATTGTCCCGATAGTCGTGTCAGTAAACGGTCTAATAGCGAAGAGTCTCGACCAACATCTTAAGAGACTCTCTCTACAACCCTGGGTTAAGGGCCAAATTCAGAAAGCAGCAATTTTGGGGACGGCACGCATTGTGCGGAGATTCCTCACTCTGTCGCCCTGACCACTGACGGTTTAGTTGTAAGACCACCGTTTTTGGTAACCTGTTTTTTATGTTTATATTTTTATTTTTTATTTTTTTTATATTGAATGTATAGACGTAGAAAATAAGAGGCATTGAAAATAAATGATAATAATAAATGTCTTGTGGTAGAAGTGTGGACAAATAAATAGTATTAGTCCTCTACGCAGCTCGGCAATATATTCAACCCTTTGTGTGCGAGTGTGATTGGTATTCAATTAATTGTACAGAGTAGGTACCTAATTGAATTTTCTTTAAATTACTGAAAATATGTTCCTTTACCTGACAGTGACTATCGAAATAATATAAAACTGTATATAACCTTAAATTTAAATAGAAGGTATTTTTAAATATTTTTAGTCCTGCTTAGATGTGATGATAATTTGTACGTTAGTATGTATTATACAGACTTTTTAAGCTAAAAAATGGTGTTTTTGTTTCAAAGGTTCAGAAAACCTGAACTTATAGTACATTTGGTTTTAGTATGTAATATTAAATAATAAAATGCAGTTAATATTATTTAAATATAAATAAAAACGAAACATTCAATGTAATTTACAAAGATATTAAAAAGCACAATTACTCATTACTTATAATTCTTTTTCACAAAAAATGTCATATTTTAAAGTTAGAAATTAGGTAGAAAATATGTATCATTCCAAACAAAAAAACTAAACAGTGGTCGGAAAAAGTAATTCATTGAATCGTCAAGTTGGAGGGACCAACTAGTTTTGGCGATATTTTTAAAACTGTTTGTGTTTCGGACACGTCACATTATTTTTATAAAGGTAGAATTTAGGTAGAAAAATATCAAGTATATGCAATATTTCCACAAGCAGCCTATTAGAATGGTCCCTCCATCTTGACCAACATTTTTTGATTAAAAAACATGTTTATTTTGAGGTACTAATTGTTTGAGCAAAGGTAGCAAATAGTAGAATTTAGGTAGAATTTTTGGATGCATGTCTTATTAAAATCCGAGACTTGGTCCCTCCATCTTGACGTTCGCGTTTATCCTTGAATATTGTTTAATATGACCTAGCGCCAAGACTACAATCCTCTAACCTAGCGGTCAGTTGTGAACAAGTACTCTACCCGCATATTTTTTATGACATTAGAAGGCAAACAAGCCGATTTCCTGACGATAAGAAGTTCGTGCAGCCTAGAGACACCGAAAGCGGTAATGGTGCGTTGCTAACCCGAGGTCAGGATGCTAGGCCAAGAGCAAAAGTAAGTTTACCGGCTAAATTATCCTCCGAAACAGAACACGTCAACAGAAAGCGCTGACTGTATTGCGTCAGATATGTAAGGCGGTGGTACCAATCCAGGCGAGTGGCTGCAAACCTCTACCATCTTGTAAATTTATCCTGTATTCCAGCATATCACGAAATTTAACTACTTGATTTCCATTCATACTATTTCAAAGATGATTGGCAACAAGGAAATAATGCATCTCGAGAATGAACTCAAGTTGACAACCATTTAAGTCATCGCACCGCGATTACTATTCTCAGCGCCTTTCATGATGTTTAAATATTACTTCCATGCGTAACTTTTCCAAACACCATCTATCTGATCTTGCCAAAATTTATACGTTACCTCTGAATGATTACGCACATTTCGAAAGAAGAAGCATAAAAAAAAAGAAAGGGAACCGACGAACTAAAAACGTATTCATTTTTGGGTCAAGTAATGATACACATTAAGTAATAAATTTTAATTAAATAACATTTATGTACAAATTTTACAAATCACCTAATAATAATTTTATTATATAAGCTACATACAAAAATATCGTATTACACTGTTTTACATAATATACTACGTTTATAGACAATCTTAAAGGAAAGCTAGTTTGAAAGAAATTACTAAGTTGCAAAGGCAGGGCAAGTGTTCAAACATTTTTAGTCTATTAAATATCTATTTAATATAATATTAAGATAGTTGAACTCTACAAAATGTGCTTGGAAGTCTATTTTTTTTAGTTACCGTACTCCTCCGAAAAAGCTGTACCGATTTTCACCAAATTATATTTAGTAGGTCTGTGAATAGGCTGCAACCAATTTTTCATACCCCCCAGTTATAACAGTGACTTACCCCAATTTTTGAAGTTATACTTCTTTTGGCACGATTGGGAAAAATGATGAGAGTGAATTTTTACGATGCGCGCGCACACCGACAGATAAATGTGACAGTCTGAAGTTAGTTGCTACCGACAGAAAAAAGCAACAACCTAAAGTTAGTTGCGAAACTTTTTATTTAAAAAAAAATATGACGCAAAAATAAATTTTATTTTAATTATATTTTATGATTTTTAATTATTGTTGCATGCTATTTATGTATATTCATGTATGTATGCGTTGTGTTATTATTTGGTATTTTTCGATTGTTACGCCAAAGAAGTATAACTTCTTACGTGCGTACATGAGTACACATACTCTTCTTATTTTATTTTACTGAAATCACATTACAAAAATAGCAGAACAACGTCTGCCGGGT
>NJDC01016177.1:0-21469 GCA_002245475.1 Calephelis virginiensis
TTTAAACTATTGCACGACTCATGATGCGAAGCATCAGAGAGTGCTTTACGATCGAATAATTTTTTTCGCCTTATTTTAGTCACTATTTTTAGTATTACAGCCTTGTTAGTTAAATAAATCAAGATATTTTGCATACTATTCTCGAGATAATTTAACGGAGATTAATTCTATACTTGCTAAAAATTAATTTAGTGCAATAGAAACGGAAAAAAATATCAAAATAGGTCAAAAAATTTTCCTGTCCGTCATGTATAAAACTCCGGAAACACTGTAACTTATGAAAAAATCAATTATTTGAGTTAGATTTTTTTTAATTCAGTGTCGTTTAATTATGATTAATAAAAAACGAAAACTACAAGATTGTATATCGATATATATCCATGTAAAATTAAGATGGATGGTGATATATCTATAACTATTAATATTATGTACTAACTTCGAAAATACCGCTTGGCCTCGAAAACTGTATTGCCCAAATACGCCACTCAATTTGATGATCTTAACAAATGGAATAATGCGTGAAATCAACCTTTGCTCAGCTTGTGATAATTCTGCAATCACCTCTGGAATAGAGCCTGGATCCAAATTATTCCAATAAGCTTTAGATGGTGCAATATTTTTCTTCGAACTCAAATGTGCTTTGCAACGGTTGCAAACAACTAAACAATTTTTCTGTTTTAAATCGTTAGGCAAATATAGTGCCGTTTCGGTATGTACAATCCATTTGGATATTTGATGCTGATAGCACCGTTTGGTGCAAACTTCACATATCTTATCACAAAACGTGTTAATTGACTGCATAAAGCCCGTTACACTGGCTCTACTTAATCTTCTGACTTCAACCTACCGTTGTCGCATTTGCTGCAAACGGATCTCTCTAGCTTGGTCTGATTCTGAGGCTCGGATCTCAGCCATGGAATCACGCACTTGCTGCAAACGAGCTGCTCTGACTTGGCCTGATTCAGAGGCTCGGATCTCAGCAATAGAATCACGTATTTTCTGTAAGCGGACCTCTCTAGCTTGGTCTGATTCTGAGGCTCGGATCTCAGCCATGGAATCACGCACTTGCTGCAAACGAGCTGCTCTGACTTGGTCTGATTCAGAGGCTCGGATCTCATCAATAGAATCACGCATTTTCTGCAAGCGGACCTCTCTAGCTTGGTCTGATTCTGAGGCTCGGATCTCAGCCATGGAATCACGCACTTGCTGCAAACGAGCTGCACTGACCTGGTCTGATTCTGAGGCTCGGATCTCAGCCATGGAATCACGCACTTGCTGCAAACGAGCTGCTCTGGCTTCCTCTGACTGTTTGGCTCTGTAATTTCTCATATAAAGCGCTCTTTTCTTCTTTCTCTCTTCTAATTCCTCGCTTGAAAGTTTCGACGTTCGTTTTATTGACTGTTGTCTTCTTTTCTCTAATGTCCTTTTTCTCTGTGTTTTATTATATTTTTGTTTGTTTTTTCTTTCCATAATGTTTCCACGAGCAATGGACTGGTTACTGAGAACCTTCTTCTTTCTTCCAAAAATATCTTTATCTATCATTAGGCTTGTTATATAACAAGGTTACATATTTTTTTTTTATTTTTACGTTTTCATAAAATTTTACCTGTCTTACGACTTAACAAACTGTTTATATTCTTTATATATCTCATACACGTTTTCAGTTACTGAGCACCAATATTCTACTCCCCTACATACATATGAGCAACGGACGAACGTAGACACGGCAAAATAATTAAACTTAGTCACAGAGACGGTGGCGGACTCTACGTGGCTCGTGAAATCTAAGTTACATGCACGCATAAAAATTATTTGTTAGGACAACAAAAACAGGGATAACAAAAAAATATGCTGTGATAAAAAATGAATTTACTTATAATAACAAATCAACTAGTTTATTTAACAAGATGAACTAAGTTACAATAACAAATGAGTTTTCACTGCTATGAAGTTAATTTTGTTGGTTTAACAAAATCGCTTTGTTATTGTAATAATTTTTTTTGTTGCAATAACAAAATAGTTTTCTTATCAATAAAATTTGTTACTTGAACAAGCTATTCCGTTGCTTTAACAAATCGATTTATTATAGCGTGTTTTAATAAAAGCGTGTCTTTATAAAAGCGTGTTTTTTTTTAAACTATTATTCGTTTTGTAGAATTGAAATTCTCTTTAGTATACAAAAATTTGTCAATATTAGAGAAAACGGCTAAAGATAATTATTGAAAATTTAAATAAACATCAAGTCCTGTCTTATCGACTGTAAGAAAAATTGTAAAAAATTAAAATTAAGTTTCTCACCTTATCGACTATAAATGGAAATTATATAAATTAACAAAAATCATATTTTGCAAATAAAAAAATGGAATAATTTTATCAAATTAGTGTATTGTCATCAGCCCTCAATAAATCTACAAAGTTTAAACGAAATCTGGCCGTTTAAAGTGGGTCAAAATCGCGCCCAAAGAAGTCGGTTACAAACAAACATACAAACAAACATACAAACAAACATACAAACATATAGGTGAAGCTAATAAAAAGCGTTTAAAAATTGAGTTGTAGTTTTAAGTACAGAGGTCCCAAAAATGTTTCATTATTTTTCTAATTTTGTATAAAAGTCTTATTGCGGGTAACAGAACACATGTACCTACTCACCAAGCTTCAACAGCATAGCTCTAACAGTTTTTGAAAAAAGTTGCTGTGACATACAGGCGGACAGATGGACAGGCATGATGAATCTATAAGAGTTCCATTTTAGGCTTTTAGCTACGAAACCCTAAAAAGTGAGGTGTTATAAGTTTAACTTATCTGTTTGTTTGTGTGTTAATGTCTGTCTGTCGGTGTTTCTAATTTTAGCATTTTTCAAAATATGTTCATCTATCTGTAAGTCATCTGTATCAGGATTCACGACCGCGATTTACGTCAAACTGAATGAAAAAGTATGTTCACTGCTATATCCTCTAAAAATAAGGCGGAGACTAAACCAAGGCACCCACGAATAGTCGAAGATACTAAGTCGTACAGTGTGATAGGTAACAAGCCTATCGCTAAACGGGCAAATAGCGACTCGAGGGCAACGTGGTTTTTTAAGTTTTACAAAGTTAAAAAAAAAACAGGTTTTTCTTTTTTTATTGTCTGAACACGGAACCTCATGAAGTCAAGATGGATGAACTGATAGATAACATACGCCATTTCAGGTCTGTTGTATCGATAATGATGTCACAAACTAATCTAATAGAAGTACCCGGAGATAATTTCGGACCTCATGAAGTCAAGTCCGATGCCGGACCGCTAAACCACTGAAGCAAACTAAATAACCTATCATCATCTTGAAATTTGGCTGATATGCACTATATATTCAGAGGACGGCTACAGAATATTTTTTTGTTTTGGGGTTTTTTATTTGGAGGTGGGGAGAGGGGTTTCGTTAAAACGTGTGTGAATGGCTATATTTCAATAGCGCGTAGCCTTATTCATATTATTAGTTTTTTGTTTTGTAGTATTCCTTTACTTTTTCCATACTTTCATCTTAATCATAAGTTTTGTTGTTTCGAAATTACAAATATTGCAATACTCAGAAGCAAGTACCCAAATAGCTTGCAAATTGGAATGTAGAGAAACATGTTAACGTACAGGTAGTCGCACATATACATATATAACTTGATACCAAGTCCTACAGCGTAGGCATAGAATACCGACTATCAAGTTAACTAAATCCACGAGGCCAACTAGTTTACAATAAGCTAAAATTTTCAACAAAATGAAAAAAAGATCAACAAAATCAAGCGACAAAAACTATATCTGAAAAAGCATCTACCATTGAGCCGTAATCCTACTTTGAAAGTTGATACTGTTCGCTCCCGAGAATCTCCCGTCATGTTTAAAGTCAATAGAGCGCCAACTTTTCTAGTTACCTGTTCCGTAGTTGCCTTCGCCTGGCTTTTTGCGGTGAACTTTAATACTGTTTGCATGTAAACGGTTTCATTGTTACTGTTAAGACAGTATTATGTATATTTTATCGCCTCTGTGGCCTAGTGGTTCACTATTACTATTATATTATACTATTGATTACAGTTGATCTCGTCTTTGATTCCCAGGTCCGGTAACATAAGTTTTTTTTGATTTTCTAACAACTTTTTTTCTCCATTGTTAAGTATCCGGTGGTATAGATTTGTTGCCTTTCTCATTGAGGGACTTCAGTAATTTTGTCTGGTTGTACCTTTTCCTCTTTCTTTAGAGATACGGGTGTAAATATTTTTTCCTTTTGTATATTTCAATAGATATCTTAAATCAAATATTATTTTATGAAAGAACTAAGAAGTGGAAACAGTTTAAACAGACTTTGGTAGTTTGTCACAGTTTGTGAGCATATCGAGTAGGTTTGAGACTTGGCCAACATCTATTTTTCATATCCCTGAGTGACAAGGATGACTTACTCCATTTTCTTACTAAAATCAAATTAAAAAAAGTAGCAAAAAACGTCTGCTGGTCAGCTACTTAGTTAACATAAAAATACAATATTTGGCATGATGATAACAATTATGACTAATTGTCTCTATCTTTTTTATATTCGAGAACAGCAATAATTTCGAAAGACGTGATAACTCGTAACTGCCTGTTTGAAATAGTAAATCTACGCTCATAGCAAAGGAAGGCGTGAAGATTTAATAATTCTGCAATCGAGTGAGCAGACTTGAAAGGGTAAAGAGCAAGAACAAAAGCAAAAGAGGAAACTACACGAGTAAAAGTTTTAACTTAAGGTAAATATGAATTTAGAATCAGTAGTGCTGATTCTGACGTAATATGCAACCTCTTTTGCAATTAAACTGAAATTATGAAAGTAAACGATTGAAAAATGTCAAATCAGTCAGAACATATTATTTAAGTAAGTGTCTTTGCGCCCATATCCCCAAATAGTTAGGCAGAGGCACCCATGATTAGCCGAAGACACTAAGTCCTACAATGTGATAGGTGGCAAGCCAATCGCCAACCGGGCACATGTCCAAATCCGGCCAACGTCATACTTTCCTTTTTTTATTTTTCGATCTAGAAATTAAACCCGGGACCCTGTAAAATCAAGATAGATGGACTGACAGATCACCGACGCAATAGCAGGTTTATAGTATCTATAGAGATAACCCAAACTAATCTGGCAGAGCTACTCGTGTTTTGTCCCTGTTTATTACTAACAGAAGATAACGTCCAACAAGTTTTTAACAAAAAAATATAAGAACAAGCTTTCACCTGTAAAAGCTATTTCTAAACGTAGACCCGAAAAGTGCCACTTTTTAAGACTGTGAGGCCAAGAACAATATAATATGTTTGAAATTTTACAAGTTCCTATAACAATTTTAATGACCATTGTGTCAGCTTAATGTTATAATAATTTGGCAGGTGGCAATTTTGTTGCGCACTCACTAAACTAATTTCAAGTTATTGCTGTCTTCTTTCACCGAAATTAACAGAAAGAGACGAAACACTTTTAATGCTGTCAAATTAGACCGTACACGTCATTTCTACAGACGTTTAATCTATCACTCGTAAAACGTCTATTAAAAACATCACAATTTGACATGTTCGGACTAATCACATGTATAAAACGTTCCATCTCTTTTGCTTTCGTTTCATTTGAAAAAGATAGCATGCATCTAAAATAAGTTTAGTTTGTGAACAGCAGAATTACCACCAATTGTCAACTGATTTAAACTTGCATTCTAAATTCTAGCTCAAGCGGCAACCGGAAGTGAATCAAATTCGACTTGCAACATTATGTATTTTTTAATAACGTCAGTGGACTTTGAAGATTCTGAAGGCTCGTAATAAGTTTAGTTAATAAGTAACAGCGTAGTGTTATAATGTACCAACCATGCCATTATCTTATCTTACACCTTTTAATGAGCAATCCTTGTACATAAATAAATATATAATTGGAATCTCTGAATCAGCTCTAACGATTTTCATGAAATTTAGTATGTAGGGGGTTTCGGGGGCGATAAATCGATCTAGCTAGGAATCATTTTTAGAAAATGTCATTTTATTCGTGTTTGAACTGAAAAATATGACTCTTCCTGACATCTATTGGCGAATAATATTACTATTTTGTGAGCTATAAAGATGTTCCAGCAGATGGCGTTGTTAAGTGACACGAAGTCAATGAGTGTTTGATAAGAAATTTTATATTAGGGGTCGTACTTAAATATAATTTTAAAAAAACACAATTTATAAAAATCCAGTAATCCAGGTACTATTATATTATATAACTAGGTTCCGCCCGCGACTCCGTTCGCGCGGATGTCGGTCTAAAAGTATCTTCACGCCCATATCCCCGAAGAGGTAGGCAGAGGTACAACTAAGGCACCCACGACTAGCCGAAGATACTAAGTCCCACAATGTGATAGGTGGCAAGCCTATCGCCAACCGGGCACAATTCCAATCCCGACCAACATTTTTTTTTATTAGAAAATTAGAAAATCCAATTTTCTTTTTGTTGGCCGACCCAGGATTCGAACCCGGGACCTCATGCAGTCAAGTCCAACACCCTGACCGCTAGACCACAGAGGTCGGTCTAAAACTGCAAAATTAAGATTTTTTTTTCTTCGTATAGTATATAGGATAACTAGTATCCCATTTTATGCCCAGGATAATAAGGTATAATTATACCAAGTTTCATCGAAATCGAACCGTTAGTTTTCACGTGATGCCTGAACATACAGACAGACAGATAAAATTTTTTTTAATCACATATTTGGGTTTGGTATCGATCCAGTAACACTATTATGCTATTTATTTTTTCAATATTTTCAATGTACCGAATTGACCCTGCTACAGATTTATTATATGTATAGATTTTTGGCCTCGAGTAAGTATTTCTATATAATATTGTTTTCGTGCAACACCTAATAATAAAACGATTTTTGGATGGTTAATTCAATTTATGTAAAATAATCCTTTTATATTCATGGCCAATATTAAACAAAATAATGCGACAAAGGCTATTTAAAGCATAAACTCATCTTACACCCTCTAGTGTTTTGTAATCCTGCTTTGAAAGTTGAGAGATTTTCTAGTCATTTTCAAGTCAATAGAGGGCTCTTTCAAAAACCCATTCTTTAACATCACCTGGCTTTTCACGGTGAATTTAAATACTGTTTGTAAGTAAACGGTTATTTTTATTATTACTCTCAAAGGTACGATAATTTAAATAAAACATTGCCAATATCATTTTAAAATAAGTTATATGTAAGCTTCTCTTACATAAACAATTTGTTGTATAACTGTGTTTAAGAAGAAAGTTAAGATGTTAAATTTGATATTACTTTACAATTTTGACATTGACATTTATTATTTTTTTTTCTTTCATTTAACTGACTATTACGAAAACATTAAGAATTACATTAGTGTAAAATATTAAATGTAATTTAGGACTTTAATAATTAGTTTTTACTAATATGGTACTAATTTCCTAATTTAGCGAGGAAAATCTTAACCGTTAGCACCTCCATTGTTTAATGTAGTAAAGTTTTTTATGTCTACCCACTAAAAAGTTAATTTAGTTTTACAAATCAAAAATAGCGTTTAGTCGTTTAAGCTTTAGCTCTGTTGATGTTGTTACAAGCGGAACTGGTAGACTAAGTGTAAAATAAGAAAACAGTACAAGTATTTCTGTATTTACAAAATTTATATTTATATGTTTCATCAAGCGTCGACGAAGGAAATATCAAATATTTGAAAAAGTAAGGTATTTAACACTCTTTTCTTATTTAAATCTTCTCTTCCTAAAACATACGAAATTCTAAATTATATTTAACGCCTCTTGCTTAATATAAGTTTATTAGCTGTGCCTAAACTGGAATATAAAAATATTGGTACTGAAGTTGTGGCTGTGAAATAGTAGATAATCATTCAGACGACCTAGCTAATCTGATTACATCTAAATATATAAAAATCAATTGCTGTTCGTTAGTCTCGCTAAAACTCGAAAACGGCTGAATGGATTTGGCTAATTTTGATTTTTAATTATTTATTCAAGTCCAGGGAAGGTTTAAAATATAATAAAAAGGGAAACACTGCGAGAAAACTAGGAAAAACAAAATTTTCAGTTCGCAAAAAAAAAGTTCGCCGGGACAGCTAGTTAGTGATATAATTCCTTTACCTAAATTACTTTAGTAGTCGAAAGTACACACCGTATGTATTAGGTAGGTAAATTTCTACAAATTACTAGCTACTACGATATACTACTAGCTAAATTACTAAACTTCTTATACTATCTTTAATACCCATAGCGCATTTTAAAACATGATAAATCCTAGTTTGTTGTATATTTTATTATTTACAGTAATCGTGCCCGTTCCCTGCAAAAAAATTTAAGGCCTTGCCCTGGAGAAAGCAAACTTTAAATTATTCTTGAATTAACTTAATAAAAGTCCTAAAATTGCTTATTAAAGTATTTAGGATCTTTTAAAATATATTAGTTTACAAGTTGCTAACAAGAATCATAAAACTTTTTTCCTGAAGTTCATGTAATTTGTGTTAAAAGCTGTTGTTTGACCTCCAAAATTGTAATTGAAGAACTTAAAGATAAAATTGTATTGAGGTGACCTTTTAAGGAAGCTTTGACAAAGATAATGTTGGTTTGTTCACTGCACACATAGGGCCTAAACACATAATCGCGCCGCTGGATCGGCAGTAGCGTCACTGCCGATTGTAGCGGCGCGGCACTATTTATTTATTTTAAACAGAGTATCATCAGTTAATAAGAAATAAGCAATAAGTTTCTCACCATGGTCTATGGTAGAGATAAGTCTATGACGTCGCAATGCCGCGCCGCAACGCAAATCAACGAATTCAGCGGCACGGCGCCGCAACGCGCTTATGTGTTTTGGTCCTTAAAGCTAGCCAACTGCCCGGCGTAATACGTTCACTTAGCACTCATTACTTTTTGCCTATCCTGCAGGAAGACTTTGTTGTGTCTGTAATTTCTGAACTACAAAACTTTGAACTTGAAAAAAATGACTTTACTATTCTATGCCTTTCCAATGGCAACCCTTAAGGATCGGAATAAAAAGTATCCTGTAACCTTCCTTGGAAGATAAACTACTGAGAAAATTCGTTACTCTCGGTTCAGTAGATTTGTCATGAATAGCAGAGCCCCTGAGTTTATGGCTTGTCGAGTTTATTATACTGTCTAGACTCTAGAGTCCATAAATTATTTGCATGTTAACTTTGAATAGCACCTCTATTGGTAAATAAGATCACCAAAAATTTTACACCAAAAGCGCTATGGATTTTGATACGTCAACTACTGAACGTAAAATAAAACAGCTCACGGTAAAGGCTAAGTCATACACCTACGACAGCCAGACAGACAAATGAAACTTTTGGAAATGCTTAAAATGTATTTTGCTTTTTAGTCGCCTGCACCGTTTTATTAATATCTTCAATGTACAGAATTCACTCTTCAACAATTTTATTATAAGTATAACGTATGCCATAACGTCAGCGCTTGCCGTTTAAGTGTTCCGGTTCGGAGGCTAAGTTAGCCGATATACATACTTTTGCTAGAGGTCTAACATCCCGGCCTCAGGTTGACAACGCACCATTATTAATTATGAATTTCTTACCATCCGAAATCCGTCTGCTTGTTTGCCTTCCAATATCATGAAACAAGTATATCGTAGAGTTAGCAAACACGCCCAACCTTAAAACACAAGGCGCAAGTTTGATTCTCGACAATAAGAAATATTTATAAGATGAACACACATGTATTTCTGGATTATCCCCGCATTGGTTTGGGTCGTGTGTGTAGAATTTATTTATGCGATAGGTCAGCGAACATGCACAAGAGTATATGGCTTATAGATGTTACAGGTATGTAGCTATTCTGTGGCGAGGGTGTTAACCTAAGTCTAACGGCTACCCTGCCCTACAGGACAGAACATGACAGGACTGTTACGGCGGCGGCAGGAATAAGTAAGGCGGTGGATCACTACCTGGGCAAGTAGTTTCACAGTACTCTACCACCAGTGGTTTAGTTGGTACGTACCAAAATTTTTACAAGTGCTCGCCTATCACGAGCTGCCTGGCAGAGAGGTAGATGGTCTTTTCGACTCGTTGGACCTGGACCGACACAGGGAAAGTATATACCATTTGCCTCTTTGTCTAGACGCGCGTAATGTAGGTTGGAGCATTATATGCTAAATGGGTCATCCAATAATACCAGTAGTGGTAGGGATAAGAACACTTCAAAATACTTCAAAACACACGTATACCGTTTCACATAAGTGTTTCGGTAAATTTGATTACCGTCTGCGCTTATTACAGCATCATCAGGCTTATTAAAGCCCCCGATTATTATGGTGATTTCTGTTCACAGGCCGACGCGATCCTAATGGTTCTTATACTTTCTTATATTCTTCTTCTTATTCTTATTCTTTTGTAGCCATTATAGGCTTTGTGAGGGATCATGATTTTTTTTAAATGTGTAAAAAAGTCGGTCTGCCATCTTTTAGGAAATTTGAAGAGCGTACCTACACATTCTTATCCTCTTGTAGAAATGCATTATGTTATATACAAAGGACATAACAATTAATCTGTACAAAAAATATTTATTAAAGCGTCAAAGGCGTCCTTGACTAAATAAAATCAATTTTCACTATTGGACGGAAATATATTGGACCTAAAATCTGAAATATTCCTTAAAGGTCGGCAACGCATCTGTGATACTCCTGGTGTTGCGGATGTCCGTGGGCGGAGGTGATCACTTTCCATCAGGTGACCCACTTGCTCGTTTGCCTCCTCTTCTAAAAAAATATATTTTATTGAAATTACTCAAGTAAGAGTGGACTCATAATCATTTATAGAATTAATAGTTTATTCCGCGCACACAAAATCGCAGACGTAGAATAAGCAAATAGATAAGACGGTAGAAGCCGTCTTGCGAAATCCCATATCTTCCAGAAAGCCTCTAATTTTGAAGAATTTGTAGCTTTTATAGCGCTATAAACTCTCAAGGAAGACCTCAGATTATTTTGGGTTTAGCAACTTAAAGAAGGAATGTAATGAGATAATAGCGTAATATTTTATTAATGATAATGGATTCTGCAAAGAAAATGTTAAGTAATTTTGAGATGTTAAAGAACGATGACATAGATAGGCATAATGAATAGTTTTTTTTCTTTCTTTAGGTTTTGGTAATCTCTCTAGGTTAGTGTTTTGCCATTAATCAAGTAGAAATTTGTTTCAAATTTTATATCAATTATAATTAGTCATCAGTCATAAGTCGTCAGTAAGTCATATCAGGCTTTTGGGTAAAGCGGTGGCCTTTTTACACAAGCTCATGTAATGAGATTTAGCGGCAACGAGGAAATATACGATACGCTAATCTCTTCATAATTATTTCATTTGTGCACTTTCACTGAACAAAGTTGTACAAAATGCCACCAAAATTGACTAATTTCACTCAATATTAACAGGAAATTCAATAATTATGAAAAAACTTCGACCATCTTTTCTATCGATGGCGCCAAAAACCAATTAATAGTTTAAAACTGCAAAACACCAACACCAATTTTCTTCTTCTTCTTTTATAAATATGGCTTTCAATCGTTTTTCACGACTTATTTAGCCAATGTCAACACCAATTTTACAACCACGTCACGATTTTTTTTTTTTTTCGAAAATGTACTAATGGTTTTTAGGTTGGACTAATGGTTCATATTGTATGTACATTTTTATTAACTTCGACGACAATAGGTTAATAAAAAAACTCTATTTTCGGATCGTGCAAGAAGTTATACGGGACTTTTCAAAAAATTGACCTTTATTAAAAAAACACTCATTACAATCTAATAATCTATTACAGGCAGAGAAAACGCGTAACAAATAGTAAAAAACGAATTCAAAATGATTGGGTTTTTTTGGGTTGGTTAAAAAACTATGAATAGCATACTAAAATGCGGCAAGCAAATGAAAAGTATTGAGTATAAACTATGAGATCAAAACCAAACGAAAAACTTAAATCTTGCTGAATATTTTATTTCAAACATTGTTACATCTTTATCATACATAATATAAAAATCAATGTCACTTTTCGTTGTAATTTTCACCTATCCAAACCAAATATTTAGGCCTTGTTCGGGCTATTTTGTAGATGGTTTACGTGAAGTTTGCATAAAATCGGTCAAGTGGTTCTTCATTTACCACATTTTTTGTTAGAAATTAATTTAATAAATGCCGGATCGTTATGCGATTGTGCTGTCATTAAATTTTTTTCAGTTGTTTTTTTTTTGTTTTGTTGTGTATATATATATTTAATATTTCAGTTTATACGTAGCGAAGCACGTACCGGGCCGCTAGTAATGTATAATGGACACAACATAACCGAAAACCTTCGTTATAAAAATTATTAGCAGTAGTGTTGATTTGTTTACTTTTCACTCGAGAACTACTGAACGGATTTTTACCCAATACTTATATCCGGATCAACATTATGGATCCATTCCAGTAAGATATTTTGTTCTCATTACTAATCCTCTGTGGCCTAGCGGTGCAGGTGATGGACTTGACTGCATGAGGTCCCGGGTTCGAATCCCGGGTCGAGCAACAAAAAGAAAATTTGGATTTTCTAATTTTCTAACATAAAAATGTTGCTCGGGATTGGATATGTGCCCGGTTGGCGATAGGTTTGCCACCTATCACATTGTGGGACTTAGTGTCTTCGGCTAGTCGTGGGTGCCTTGGTTGTGCCTCTGCCTACCGCTTCGGAGATATGGGCGTGACAATACTTTTTTTTAATATCACTAGTTATTAAAAGTCACTTGATCATGTGTATGAAGTCACGACCAATAAAACAATTTAGTGGTGTGTGTTATGTGGAGCTGCATATGTTTGGGGGTATTGGCTTCAGGTATGGCCAATTCATTCATAGCGCACAATTTTGCCTGTTTTCTCCCGCCATAATACGTATACATTTTTTGCCGGGAAGTTGTAAATTAAATAATTGTATTAGGAGCTAGTTTATTCATTACATAATTCAGGTGCAAATTGATTGATGTAATTTGTAAATTTACGTTCAGAACACCCTGGGCTAGAAACCAGCAAAATGTAACAAGTAATTCGAGTTCCGTTGTAACGTTTCCATACAATCAAATTCATGCTAAGACAACAGGCACTATATGCAAATTAGTACGCCGATACTTGTTATTGTTGGACAGCAAGGTTTTGGTTATTTGATTATCAACAATGAACACGAACTGAGAATAGACTAAATACATTATTCATTCCTCGATTTACTCACCTAAATTTGGGGAGAATACAAGATACTAAACTTTTTGGTTTCGTACTCCTACTTACTTGTATGTATGCATAAAATAAAACCTTAATGAAATAAAAACTGCATATGAAACATTAAAAAAAAATGTTATTGGCACTTCCTGTTTTTTTTTCGAACAAAAACTACTGATAGGTTTCTCACCAAATTGTGTGTAATAGCTTAGTTTATAACCTGCTAGTAACCTAATAGTAGCTTATAACCTGAGTCGAAATTTCGGATACTTACCTTTTACTGAAGTAAAATTTTTCATTCCCATCACTAGTCACTTCAGCATGACATGTACACATTGTATACGAAATTACTGGCAACAGCTACGAGTAGTTTATTCATAAGACAATTCAGGTACAGATTGATTGATGTATATAATGTAATCTTATGTTTAGCTGCATATGATTGGAGGTATTGGCTTCAGGTACGTCCAATTCATTCATAGCGCACTATTTTGCCTGTTTTCTCGCGCCATAATACGTATACATTTTTTGGCGGGAAGTTGTAAATTAAATAATTGTATTAGGAGCTAGTTTATTCATAACACATTTCAGGTGCAAATTGATTGATGTAATTTGTAAATTTACGTTCAGAACACCCTGGGCTAGAAACCAGCAAAATGTAACAAGTAATTCGAGTTCCGTTGTAACGTTTCCATACAATCAAATTCATGCTAAGATAACAGGCACTATATGCAAATTAGTACGTCGATACTTGTTATTGTTGGACAGCAAGGTTTTGGTTATTTGATTATCAACAATGAACACGAACTGAGAATAGACTAAATACATTATTCATTCCTTGATTTACTCACCTACAATATCTGGAGAATACATCAAAGTTTAGTTTGGTCGTCTAGTTTACTTTCAAATAAATAAAAACAACTACGTTAATAAAAACCGACTTCAAAAGTAAAAAGTAAAAAATAATGAAGATTGAATATTAATTATATACACACACATACATACATATCTTCACGCCAAGTCCGTTACGCGGTAGGCAGAGAGTATCGAATGCCAGACCTCACGATCCTGACAAACCTGTCTTGCTTCCTTCACATTCATTACCCTTTTCATACAAAGACGCCGGTTTCGGACACTCTTGACACCACACTCGGATAATATCCGATTGATCTAATCGTGAAATGTCTTGGTCTCTCCGGGTACCTACATCCATCCACATTCGCATTGTATGTCTGACTAAACTTGATATTTTATTATATAATTTAGGCTTTTTTTTATGATTTTGTAATGCAAAATTGCAGACGGATTCCCTGATGATATGAAATTCCCGCTGCCTAGACACACCAAAGGTGATACTGTTGCGTTGCCAGCCTGAGGCCGGGATGTTAGGCCTTGAGCAAAAGTAAGTTTATCGGATACCTTATCCTCCGAACCGGAACACGTCATGACGCTATGGAGGCAGGAATGGGTAGGGTTAGTCGCTGCAAAACTCTACCACCACCACTACTACCACCTAATCAGATGTCACGGTTTTAGTGACGGTAAGCCTATGCTCGCCTTTTACGAGCTGCCTGGCAGGAAGGCTGATGGTCTATTCTGCAAAAGGAGCCCGGACCAACACGGGAATATAAAACGGCAAAAACACAAGTTATTACTTAAACAGATTATTATTTTCCTAAATTTCCCTAACATAGCAACATATTGCGGCAATAGTTTTAATTAGCAGTGCAGTGCAGCCTACATATAAATTAATTAATGTAATATTTTATTATATTTTTTTTATCCATGTTCCGTCATTTTTTTGTAAATTTCATAGATGCTTTTCATAGATTAGTAGAATTTGTCATACCTGTTTTTTTTTAATTTATTTGATTTTTATATGCTTTAGTTGCATTTGGTAGCCTTTTTTATTGTTATTCTTATTTTTATTACTTTATTGTTGTGTTTTTTTAATTTTTTTTTATTTTAGTTTTAGCTTTATTTTTTTTTTATTTATAGTAATCTACAGTTTTGTGCCTTATGCTTTTTAATTCATGTGATGATCTATTTTTAGTATATGTTTCATGCTCCTCCTCCAAGAGTTTTGTAAGTGCTAACACTGATGTTTCACAAAGTAATTTACTTAGCAATCAGTTGTCTTTTGTTTTCTTACAATTTTCTAAAGATTTCAAAATTATCCATATAATTGCTCAAAGCGTTCCTGCCCACTATACTGATCTATCAACATCCTTCAACTGTAACACAGTCGACGCTGTCTTAATTTCGGAATCGTTTCTCAAACCGTCACTCCCCTCTACTCAATTCTTTCTACCTGGTTTCAAATTGATTAGGAATGATAGAGTATGTAAGGGTGGGAGTGGTGTTGCGATTTATCTTCGTGCTGATATCCCTTACTCTATAGTGGCATCTTCTTCTTCCCAGTACTCTTAGTCTGCGGAATATCTATTTATTGAAGTTATTTTAGCTAATAATAAGATTTTGGTGGGGGTTATGTATAGTCCCCTCACTACGTATTGATTATTTTTCAGACTTGGATCACCTCTTGAGTAACTTTATTCCTTTGTATGACCATACTTCTGGGCGATTTCAATACTTGCCTGCTTAAAACTGACTATCGTTCACAGAAATTACTATCTGTTACGTCTTCATACAATGTGCATGTTCTGTCTCTTAACGCAACTCACCATTCACCAAATAATGTTCCTTCCCTTCTAGATTTAATTTTTGATTCCTCCCCTAATTTGGTCTAGACATACGTCAATTAACCTCTTGTTTTTCATATCATGATCTCCTTTATCTGTCGATAAAAGTCAGACCTCCTAAAGTTAAATCTATAATTTCGCTGCGTAAATGTTTCAATAGTATTGATAAAGAGAAATTGAAGTCAGATTGTATAGAGTTGGACTGGTTATCACTATTAAATTCTCCTTGTTTAGACTTTAAGATAGCTCAGTTAAACTCTTTTTTACTTGATTAATATAATAAGCATGCTCCCTTTACTCCAGTTAAAATTAGACCAGCCCTTTGGCTCACGGATAATATTAAATTTCTAATGGCGAAACGTAACATAGCTAAATCCCGCTATTGTAATCATCCTAATGACATAAACTATGCCCGATATAAGTCCCTGCGAAATCTGCACGCGTTCTTGCCGAGATGCTCGCCTTAAATTTATCTACGAAACCATTGAATCTTCTGACCGTGATTGTATCTGGCAATTTCTGAAGACGCTTGACGTTGGGAAAATTGCTAATTCTTTCGCGCCAAACGTGGATCTTAACATCTTTAATGCACATTTTTCATCTCCTCCCCTAATCCTAATCCTAATTCTAAATCTGATACATTATCCTACTTAGCTAATTTATCTATTCCTTTGATTTCCCCTTTTGTCTTACTGGAAGTAACTGAATCTGAAGTAGTCAAACACGTAAATAGTATATCCTCTTCTGCGACTGGCAATGACAATATTTGTTCACGTATGATAGCTTTGTTACTACCAGAATTATTGCCTATATTAACCCACATTTTTAACTATTCTCTCACCTCACCAATACTTTTCCTTCTAAATGGAAGATTGCCCATGTTATTCCTCTTCCTAAAGTATCATCTCCCACAACTCTATCTCAATATCGGCCAATATCCATCCTTCCGTTTTTATCGAAGGTTTTAGAACATATTGTGCACAAACAACTGTCCGTTTACTTAAGCTGCAATGATCTACTAAGTAAGTATCAGTCGGGTTTTCGTTCAGGGCACAGTACGGTCTCTGCTTTGGTCAAAGTAACTGATGATATAAGGTTCACTATTAGTAACCAATGTCTTACTCTATTCGGTCTTTTAGATTACAGTAACGCATTCAACTCTGTCGACTTTGACGTCTTACTCGGGGTTCTTCGTTCCGTGAATGTATCTCCCCAGGCCATTTCTTGTTTTAAGTCCTACCTTCGTGGACGTACTCAATGTGTTCGATTTGAGGGTTTCAGATCAGATTATTGTGATTTAGAGGCAGTAGTCACAGGGTGGGGTCCTTTCTCCCCTCCTATTTTCTGTTTTCATTATTATTATCACCAAAACCATAGATTCCAATTAACATTTATATGCGGATGACCTGCAACTGTATCGTCATTTTTCGCCTCTAGATGTAGTAGACGAAGTCAATGCTATGAATGCTTAACCAAATTTTTCAAGTGGGCTTCTTCATTTGGTTTGGTAGTGAACCCCACTAAATCTCAATCTCTTATCATTGGAAACCGTTTCTCTCGTGTAGCCCTATCTAACATTATGACCCCTCCTTTAATTTATAATGGTGTTACTATACCTTATAATAAATTTGATAAAAACCTTGGTCGGACTTTGAGTGAAGATTTTAGTTGGAATGCACACGTTACTGAAATCTCTAAAAAAGTGTTCTACACCTTTCATTCTATCAAGTGCTTACAAAAATTTCTACCTTTCAAAACAAAGATAATGTTAGTTCAAGCACTTGTTCTTCCATTATTGGATTATGCTGATATTTGTTATCCTGATATTACTCAGGAGTGCCTTAATAAACTTGAGCGACTGCAAAATATAGGGACCCGCTTCATTTTCAGCCTAAAGAAAATTGATCATATCTCCATGTTCAGAGAGCGGCTTAAGTGGCTTCCCATTCGTGAGCGTAGAAACCTTTACTGTCTCTGTTTCCTTTACAAAGTTCTATTTAATGCTCCTTCTCCTGAACATCTGTACGAGCTTTTCACATTTTTACACCCTTTCGACCACACCTGCGTGGAATTTTGAAATTGCTTTGTATAACCATTCTTTTACTTTTAATGCTGTGAAACTCTGGAATTCATTGCCTTATAAAACTCGGAGTATTCAACCATTAACAGTTTTTAAGAAAGCAGTAATGAATCGTTTTGGTGTGTAATTAATTAGCATGTTGGCACTTTAGTCATAATTAGTAATTTTTTTTCTAAAGTTTTTGTATAGTGCACTGTATGTTCAACATTTCTTTTATACATTCTCACTATTTTGGGTTTGCTGGAAGGAATCTCTTAGAGATAAGCTCGCCTTTTGTATAATTTTAGATATTTACGTGTTTTTTTTACTTTTTGTGTACAATAAAGAATTTAAGAAAGAAAGAAAGATTTTATCATCATCACTTGTTGATAATGAGATTATTTCAGTTCAGCTTCGAAATTCGGAATTTCGAAATTGGTTAGCAAATAACGAAGAAATCTAGTTATCTATTTAAATATAGGAATGGCAGCTTTTCAGTTTTTCAAAGCAGGTTAAAAAACTTATTAATAATGATATGTGTTTGTATCTTCTGGATTAACTACTCATTAAATTGCAATAAAGTCTTGTATACACTATATCCTAGAGATAGATAGAAGCTACTTTTTTATCCAACGTAGCGGGAGCTTCCGGGATAGCTAAATAACTGTATTATGTAGGTTAAGTCCCAGACAAAAGTGTCTTTTAAATAAAATTAAAGTCGATCATACTCATTTTCGTTATCAAAAGAATTTTCACCAACAGGGCTAGGATGCACAACATAGGTATCTCTTTGCGAGTATATGTAAATTTTGTAGATGTGATTAAGATTTAACCATAAACTTAGTATTTTATTTTAAGAAACTAAAAGGCGTGGGAAAATATAAAATTGTTTGTTATAAACGTTTAAAAATAATTTATGTATATTTAAAATAGTTCACAACAAGTGCTCTGAAATCGGCTAATCCAGGTTCGTTACAGTTTTTATAAAATTCGTATTCCGAACACCTTGCCAACCACGCAGAGAGGTTTGGAAATCTGTAAAATAGAAAATAAACAATATTTTAAGAAGTGTCAACGAAATATTCAATCCTAATAGACTAAGATCCATAAAAGCTAGAGCTTTGGCATTTATTAACAGTTAAGAGTTATTTGTGCATGTTTTCAACATAGATAAAAATTAAGGGAAAGTATGGCTAGTCGTGTCTACGTCTGGTACTTTTATCAATGGTATCGGTGAATAAATGAAATCTCTATTTTTTGTTTCGATAGTGAGGTTTTTTTATTATGATAATGTTTGACGATATAAGTTAACCGCTGACTGACATCATATATTTGTCGTATACTTAGTTACATATACATTATAGAATGACAATATCTTATCACTAGGATAGTAGGCTAGTTTTGCAAGTCTACCGTCTATCCCGGAAAACGACAAATAGCAAACACAGATATTATGGCTAAATGATTAGTTAAAGAGCTAGTAGTCATCCAAACGAGGCGCTACAGAGTATTCTTCTATACAATACAATAAACAGCCCTGAAAATAGTAAGGCGTCATTGTTCTTGGGTTTCTTTGAAACTTTCTATCTTTGGTCCGCCTCGTTGGTCGAGTGGCTAGCGTACATGTGTAACTATACCGATCAACCGCTAGGCTCGGATTCGATTAGCGACGGGGGCAGGTATTTGTGTGATGAACATTTACATTTCTGCATTTTCGGGTCTGGGTGTTTATTAAATTTATTCTAGTATTTATTTAAGTATTTTTGTGTATGAGAATCATTGATTAACAGCCATAACACAAGCATATTATAATTTGCTTACTTTGGGGTTACATACAATTTTTGTAACTAGTCCAGGAATATTTGTGTTTACTTTACTGTGAGATACTACAGTAGAAACACCTCGCCTGAACTTTTTAAACTTTTACAAAATGACAATGCCTTCGCTATCGCTTCGTATAATGGGCTAATGGGCTACGGTAAGACATTCTTTCGGTCTCCAGATACCTTCGACAGTTCTGACCCTTTATCAGTTATCATTTATTGTAATATACTTTTATTTTACGACTTAAAACCTCGGTAATCAAAATCTTCAAAGTATTGTTTCTACCCGATTAAAGCTGGAAACAACCTACCAACCACAGTTTACGGACGCAGTTAACAGCTTCAACTGATAAATGTGTGCATAATGTTCGCGGACGCTTTCGGAAATATCCTGCGCGTCAGACGTCTTTCGGACGTCCGAGCGGTCAAGGTCCACGACCCACGTCCGATAGTTTGCAAGGCTGGTGTACTTTCCTTATCTTCATACTCTAGGACGAAGCTCTCAGGCGCCTCCATCAGCCGCGTCCGATAGTAAGTTTTAAACTTAAAAATCTTGCGCTGACTTTTGTAATATATTTTTTAAAATATTTAACGTCTGGATACTGAATAGTTTTATGTGATATTGAGGTATTATACGATTATTTTGTTTTACGCTACAAATTATTGATTCTTTATTTTTTTAATAGTTCTAACAGCGACCATGCAAAAGATATACTTAAAAAGATATGTTCTCACAGACTATTGTCGATCTTTAATACTTCGTTCATCGAGCTGATGGTAGCAACGCAGCAAATATCAGCCAAGGTGAGCTCATCACCAGCCAACCATCTTGAGTCGGCTAAAAAAGTGTTCATCATTTTATAACCAAACCGTAGTTTGATTTTAAGTTCAGGCCATACTTGATTTAGGTTCTGAATTATTATTGATCTCTGAAAATAGGAATGACAATTTTATTTTATTCTATTTGACATATTTTTTTGTAAATTAATATCATAACTTTATGCTTTAGTAATATGTGCCTCTTTTAAGAACGAAAAGTGTAGAAAACCAAAGTAATGGTGTATAAAAAAGATGTAACCAATAAGGTTTATTCTTGAAACTCGATTGATGCAATATTGGGATTTGGGATCGAGTATGTTAATTTAGGCACTCTTGAACACAATAGTTCGCCGGTATTATTACTTATTAATAATCCACTAGTACTGTCAAAAATAAAGATCCGCTAGTAAATTCGCCTCTGTGGTCTTGCGGTTCAGTTGTTGTACTTGACTGAATGACGTCCCGGGTTCGAATCCCGGGTCGGGAAATTAAAATAAAATTCAGTTTTTAAAATTTTCTAATAAAACAAATGTTGCTCGAGATTGGATATGTGCCCAATTGGCGATAGGCCTGCCACCACATCATCACGTTAAGGGACTTAGTGCCTTCAGCTAGTCGGCCCTAATTGTACCTCTACCTACGTCTTCGGGGATATGGGCGTGAAGATATTTACTTACTATCAAAAGTACGTAAATTGACATTTCACGATTCCAATGTAAATTTCCAATTCGCATGATATCGTGATTCAAGAGTAACCCTACAGAACGGATATAAGAGTTTTAGTTGAT
>NJDC01016212.1:17270-29453 GCA_002245475.1 Calephelis virginiensis
GTAAATTACACAGTAAACAGAATAGGACTATGACTGACGTTATTATGGAATAGATTAATCTTCCTCGGTTTCGGCTTATTTAAGTTCGTCATAGTGGTATTTGATATGACGTCGGTTTACTAATACCAATAGTGTGTTATTACCGTGAATCTTAACCACCTATGGACCTTTCTATATAGGGGATAATGCTTTCCTCAGACGCAGATGATTTTTCACATAGAATCCGTCGCCTACTTTTTACTGAGTGGGTTTAGTTATCCTATCATGATAAGTATTTGCTGCAGAATGCGGACATAGTCTGAATAGGTCGCAGCAGGACTATAAATATTATAAGTAAGCAGGATTATAAATGGAACCTGGCAAAAATTACTTATGGCCAAACACAAGTTCGTAAGAGGTGTAGTTAGTCGTACAATGGATAGTTGTATTATATGTGAGCATAGCTGTAAGACATATAGGGGCCAGTTAGAGTGGCTCTCGTTTACAAATGATTTTAAATACTCCTTTAATGTGGAGTGCCTTTTTTCAACGCACTCTGCGTTTGAGGGTGGTACGGAGACGATCAAAGCTGTTTTATTTTCAAAAAACTACATGTTTGCTTAAAAAATTCAGCAGTAAAGTTGGTGCCTTGATCTGTGAGGATTGTTTTGGGAATTCCGAATACCGATATGAGATGTATTAGGTATTCTGCTGATTCTTCAGCAGCGATATTTGTCATTATATAGGCCGCAGAGAATTTAGAATTCCTGTAAAGTAAGAATTTCCCGCTTCAGGAAGAGGACCTACGACATCAAAGGCTACTCTTTCAAATGCTTGAGTTGATGTACTAGTAATTTACATTGGAGCTCTGTTAACTTTCCACAAGGCTTTGTTAGCTTGGCAAGATGTGTATTTTTTTACATATGTTTCTACGTTACTCCGCATATTTTCCCAAAAATATTTTTCTTGGATGCGTTTTAGCATTCTGTCTGAACCTAAATGTCCTGCGATAAGAATATCATGATTTTCCTTCAGGATCTTTAAAAAGATATAGAAATGAAAGAAAGGTATAGATAGAAACATGTTGTATAAATTTATATACTGACTAGATGACCCAGTGAACTTCGTATCACTTACCTTTTAATGTAAATCAAATTTATTTTTGCAGTTTAGTAATATGGCAATACTGTCAGTGTCACTGTCACCTAACTTCTAGGCCACAAACACTAAAAAAAGTCGTTGGCTACGGGCAGCACTACGCCCAAGTCCATAAAGAAGGGACTCGTTGGCGCTATTTTGTGCGTGCCGTCTAGGACAATAGTTTTGGTGTTCTATAATTAGTTTACTGGTTGTTTTGAAGAATGGCTCTAAATGACTTGTATCCAGGGCCGTAAAACTAATTATAAAAAAGTCCATATAGAAGAAAAAAAAAACAATAAAAAAAACTCATCTAACTTGTCAAGAAAATATTGCTGGAATTTGAAAGCTATTTTCCAAGTTTATATAACTTCAAAATATGCACTGTAATAAGTGGATGGAACGGCAAACGACATGGGATATTGTAGGAAATAAATCGGAAAATCATCAGAACAATTATGACATTGATTGCATTGAGATTGATGGTAAAAAATTGGATCAACCACTAAAAATAGCAGAATGTTTCAACAAATTTTTAATCCTTCCCCAAATAATACAAAAAATACTAGTAATTTTATAATTCAAAAGGAAAGTTTATGTGCAACAATTTTTCTCACTCCAGTGTCAAATGGAGAAATCTTGAAAGTTATTTCATCTCTAAAAAACACAACAGCTGTTGGTTTTGACTCCATTTCATCCATTATACTAAAAAAAAAATTCACGTTACATAGCCAAATTTCTAACTCATTTAATTAATCTGTCATTCAGTCAAGGCACATTCCCTTCATTATTAAAATTTTCTCTAGTTAAACCTCTACATAAAAAAGGGAATAGACAGGAATTAAACAATTACAGACCCATAACTCTGGTATCTGTTTTTGCTAAGGTTTTCGAAAAAAATATGTATAATAGGATTAGTTGTTTTTTGAATAAATTTACTGTAATATCAGCAGACCAATATGGGTTTCAAAAGAATAAGTCAACTATTTTAACGGTATATAAGTTAATTAACAATTAAGCAAATCACATTGACAAAAAGAAACGCGTTTCAGCTATCTTTTTTGACATGAACAAAGCGTTTGACCACGTAAGTCACCAAACATTGTTAAAAAAATGTGAAAAATACGGCATTCGAGGCACAGCATTAGATTGGTTAAAAAGCTATCTTGAAGACAGATATCAGTGTGTAGAAATTACAAAAATGGACAATAACAGAGTACGAAAGACTTACCGGTCTAAATACATAGTAAAAGAGACAGGAGTGCCACTAGGTAGCATATTAGGGCCACTCTTATTTTTGTTATACATAAACGATATAACAGGCACTACCGATCACCAGTGTTTTCTATTTGCTGATGACATATCTGTAATTGTACCAGACAACGATAAAAACAACAATAGAGAGTATACGGAATTGTTAATAGCTTCTATTAATGATATAACTTTATGGACTAATTCAAATAATTTATCTCTAAATCTCGCTAAAACAAAAATTATACAATTTTTCAATTATAAAAATGATCGCGATAAGCTAAATTTAATATTTAACAACGACAGAATTGAGGAATTAGTAGAAACAAAAATTTTTAGGTGTTTTTCTGGATGGATGGAAACATCTAAACATCATTGGAAGTCTCACACAGATGCAGTAATCAAAAAGATAAATAAATTCATTTACACCTTGAAACAAATTAGAACAACTATAGGTTTCAAGGCAGCAATCACTGCTTATCATGGGTATGTAGGAGCAATCCTAAGGTACGGACTTGTTTTATGGGGCAATTCGACGAGGGCGGATAATGTTTTTATTGCTCCAAAAAAAATGTATTCGAGCGCTATGTAACACATCTCGTTTTGAATCTTGCAAATCTAAATTTAGATCAATGAAATTGTTAACTTTTACATCACTGTACATCTTGGAAGCGGGTTTGTTTGTGAAAAATAATATTAATTTATTTAAAAAAACAATGTGAACAAACAGTATGCATCTAGGGATCCCACTAAACTGGAAGTACCTTCAGGTAGGACAGCCTTTTATAGGAAAAACTGTCATGCTATGCTAATTAAAATTTATAACAAAATTCCACAAAATATCAGGGAACTACCTATAAATCGTTTCAAAAGAGTGATAACGAGGTGCCTTAAAGAAAAAGCATACTACAATTTATATGAATATTTTGCAGACAAAGAATTTCTAGCAGTAAAATCCAAGTAAAGTCATATGTTTATAAATAATGCTTTTTTTAATTTGAATTTATTGAATTTTATTTAAAACTATCCAAATTGACATAACTATTATTAGTAATTATTTTGACATGTATGTGCCTAATATTATTTCATTGACATTAATCGATAACATGTAATTATTTGTTGCTAATACTGTTTTTATTTTTATTATTTATTTAAATGTAAAAATTTGTGGGTTAAGTTAACGTCTTTTAAAATAATTATATAATATTTGTATGTATAGTAGTAAGCACTATGTATAGAATGTAAGAATGTACACTACTGAAGGCAAATAAATAAACAACAACAACAACAAAACAAGTGTAATACCTGTCCTGTTTGCAATAAAACATCACTAAAATGCGACGAATATTATGCCATTATCGCTGATACCTTCAGATTTTGTGTCAAGTGTGGTAAGAATGTGAGCCGAATAATACGCATTAACAGGGCAAAGGAACAAAAAGCTAGACTAAATCAAAAGTTGCTATCGAAACCAAAATTCGTCTCTTTAATGGAATCATCACCGTCTATGCCATCATCTGAGCGAATATTTTGTGAATTTAATTTATCGGCCGAAGACATAAAGGATATTGGTAATATTGAAGACAGCCAGAAGAAACCAAAATTCGTCTCTTCAATGGAATCATCACCGTCTATGCCAACATCTGAGCGAATATTTTGTGAATTTAATTTATCGGCCGAAGACATAAAAGATATTGGTAATATTGAAGACAGCCAGAAGAAACCAAAATTCGTCTCTACAATGGAATCATCACCGTCTATGCGATCATCTGAGGGAATATTTTGTGAATTTAATTTATCGGCCGAAGACATAAAAGATATTGATAATATTGAAGACGGCCAGAAGATCAACAACAACAATGATCTGGTTGAACCAGACTTGTTTGAGTTGCCTAGTACTCCCGCCAAGTTATCAAGTCCTGGCGAGCCAAGTGTGTCAAGTGCGTGCGCGAGTGATTAATATATCGCACCTTATGAACCGTACCATCTTTAACAAAAATTTCTGATTTCTGTTTTTTGCGATGTGATGTTTTGTGGGTTAATTAAAAAAAATGAGTTGTATCTAATTGAATTTTATTTCAGATATATTATATTATGTATTAGTTAGAACACATATATGTAAAGACACAAATGCACATAATTATATACCCATTTAAATAAGCCATCTGGTATACAGTTAATTAATTTAATGCTTTCAGATAGACAATATGTATTTTTAGTTTTTTTTTTTTGCGGTGCGTAAATAAATAAAGATGTAGGTTTTCCGACGCGCATACACGCAACGTATAATTGTCCATGCGCGAAACAGGGAAATTGCAAGTTTGCGGTATAAACTTGGAGTTGGCCTTGCGATTTATTTATGGTCATTGCAAAAGCTAGACACACGAGAAATTGCAACCGTTTAAAATCGAATGGCAAATCCGTTGGTATCATACGTATAAGCGGGATTAAGACATCCTCTCCTTTGTATTTTCCCTTGATTATGGTAGCTTCGATGATGTTATTCATTAGTTTCTTCACAGTCAATCTTGTTCCATTGCAAAGTCAAGGTTGATTAATATTACGCAGCATGATGAGAACTGATCCTACTTTTAATTGCAAATTATGTGGTGGTAGTCCAGGCAACTCCAATGAATTTAAAAATTCTGTAGGATAGTTAACTACGTCATTCTGGTTTGTAGTTGTATCAACTGATTTGTATGTAAACAACTCTCCTGGAAGAAAATTCTGAATGGTCGCATTGAGATCAGCGACATCTTTGTTTTTTGCCGCCAATATAGCTCGTTCACTTAGCCAATAGTGGTTATTATATTGTTGTTTAATGTCCGGAAATACACGCAAAAATCTGTGGGAAAAGTTATTAATCCGGTCATGGTGTCAACTGCGACCTTACCATTGCCAATATCCAGCAACGGCTTCGAAAGCACAGTCGCAGTTTGACCTTGTTGCAAAAACACTCTCATGTTAGTTCTTAATTGGAGTGTCTTCACGTGCCGCCACAAATTGGATGATTTAAGACATGCGTTTAGTTCGTCAGCAACAGTTGATCGAGGAATAACTGGAAGAGTCTGACAAAAATCACCTGACATCAGAATCATGGCTCCACCAAAAATGTTTTGGTTACCACGTAAATCAGCGACCTCTTGTGGGCCATTGTGCATTCGTCCCAAATTATCAATTTGCATATTTGGAGAATCTTCGCCATAGCGCTATTTTTGGCGATGTTACAAACTGGCGTTTCGTTGATTTGCATGTTTAATGGTAATTTCAAGGCCGAATGTGCTGTTCGTCCGCCTTCTAATAAAGTTGCAGCTATTCCAGATGAAGCTAACGCTAGGGCTACCTCATTTTGCGATCAGATCTTTGCTTATAGCAATGAAATTAGGAACGTTTTCCCAGTACCCCCAGGATAATCAAGAAAGTAAATCCCTCCAGATCCACTATTAACAGCTTGTATCAAACTATCGTACGCAATCCTTTGTTCTTCGTTCAATTGCGGAACAGTTGTGCGAACTGCTTCGGTCATAGCTTCAGTATCGTAATGGTGTTCTCTTTGCAACTCATGGTTTAATGCATCTTGCATAGAACGATTGGGTGCTGTCAGGCCCAAACACGACACTACTTTGTTTGCCATATACAAACACATATCTTCTATTATGATCAACGTGTCATTGTAAATCTCTGTCGTAATTTCTAATGTAGGATTCAAAGTTTCACAACGCACGCGATGCAACACATCCTCAGATATGTCATCCCTATATTTCATCCACAATTTCTCCGGATTAGAAGGGAAACATGTTGATATTATAATCGCAAACAATGTACGAATTTGATGCGGCGATGAAGATATGATGGAATCCTTGAGCGTATCATCCCAATGCGAATCGTCCTCGAGCAACCGTAATAGTTGACACGCCTCACGGTAAGTCGCACACAGATGTCCGTCAACTGTTCTCAATTGTTGAAAAGATGTCGGACCAGGAACATTCACCAATAACAATCTAAGATAATAACATTCATCGTTATTTGGATGTACTGTATATATACAGCCTATAGCATCTGTGGCAAATATATTTTCATGTCCTTCAAGTGGTGTTCCTTGTTTACGACGCTGAAACGACTTTGATGATGCGTCCCATGTGTAATAGCGTGGCATATCAGCATACAGCAAAGTGCGTGCGAATTCATCAGTTTCACAAATTGAGAAGAAACTTGTCAATGTGGTCGCAGGTGGGCGTGCCGCTCTAGCCACAGCGTTGTCTGGGTTGAAATACACTCGTTGTCCATTTTCCAAATGAACTGCCAAATGGACTACTGTAGGGTGTCGTTCATGAATTGCAAACGAAAATATGCGCCCAATAGCTTCGTTGCTGCTTATATAGCGACCCATTTGATATTGAGACACTTCATCATTTGTGTTGTTATTGCGAAGAGGGCCATGTCGCTACCTTTATTAACATATTTACATATGTACTTTATGGATTTCACAGAGTTACAAAATTCCACATTGATGTGAGCTTCAAAAGTTTTGGACAATATTGGTGAGTATGGCACAATCCCACGATTGTCTATATGAAAATGTTGTCCTTTTATCTTCACATCTACAGATCGTCCACCGTCCTCAACTGATCGTCGACGATATAATGGGTAACCATCGTTTCCCGAGATGGTTTCAGCAATCAAGTCTCTTGGATATCGCTTGAAGCACTTGCCGTCGACCATACAGGGTGAGTTGTTGTTGACAACTCCGCAAGGTCCATGTATCATGTGTTTAGTTACTACTGTATGCAATTTTGGGTCAGTCGTTTCATCAGGAATCTCAGCTGAAATGATGGAATCAATTTCTTCTGGCCTTATTTTGTTAACCAACCAGACTAATACGTGAGCATGTGGCAGACTACGCTTTTACCATTCAACAGAGTACATCCAACAACGTACTTGTCCATACACACTTGCATGTGGCGCGGGCTTCCGATGTAAGTGGCCGGTAAAATTGTCATTTTTCCTACATTGTTTGCATTGCCATCAACATATAGCATCGCGAAGATGAATGTACTCTTCAGATCTAAGCTTCTGTTGGTTTAGACGAATGTATGTCAATCGTTCAGTCTCAATTTTGACATACATGTCAACTGCATACTGAAAGAGCCGTTGGCACATCAAAATGTGATTTTCTTCACCTTCACGGATCATGAGTCTGTATGAATAATAATTCATAGCACTGACTTTTTTTGTGTTTTATTACATTTATATATTGAATTTATAAAATATATTAATTTCATTTTTTTAAATCTAATTATTGTACCTGTTATTGGATTAACAATTTTGATATTAAAATGGTACCCATCTTCTCCCTTCCAGAAGATTAATGGGTATTGTAAAGCATCGTAAGCTCTATGCGTTTCAGACACAATTTTCAATTCATTGTTCCGGCGATGAAGCACAATATCTCTCGACTGCAAATTCTCTCCAACAACGACAATAGCCACTTCATCTATTGTCGGTGAATTAAACCTCCTTGCATGTTCTCCAGCTGGTGTTTTGTCGGCTCTTATTAAAATATTATGACTATCTGATGGCATCTGATCCAATGCCATTTTGAACACTTGCACTAAATCATTGTTCTCGTGAAGAAATGTTTGCAGTTGTTGGACAATGGTTCGCTTGACGGTTGGATTATGAGCACAACGTGTATCAACTTCCGCATCTTGATTGCCCATAAAATAAATTTGCAAGAATTGATAATCCGCATCTGGCACTGGCAGTAGTGCTCCCAGTCGGTGATGAATTTGTCCTTGTATCTGTAATTATTTGTGAACAGGGTAAATTGATTGTTATACAAATACAAATTAGAAGTTTACTAAATCAATAATAGTATACTACTTTGAAAGTGGGCTTGAACCTGTCTTGTACAATATGCGTTGCGCCAAACGATGTCATTTGGAAGCAATTATTATATTTTTGGATGTTAGCCAAGAAGTGTTTAGAGTCACTTTCCATCCCATTAACTAATGAGTGTAACGGTTCTGGTGGTGGAACCAATTGTGGCAATTTTACTTTGCCACCAGCACAACACAATCCTGCAGATTCACCGCTGTATTTTAATGCTTTACAATGTTGACAAATGATGCACATTTCTCTAATCGTCACAGATTTGTCAGCACTATAATCAATTTCCGGGTCGTAGGAAAATGCTCCTCGTTCCAGGTCTACAGGAGCATTGCTGCGGCGTCTGCATAATCGATCAAATTCATTTTCCCGTGCTCGCTGCTGTTGTGATCGATGTGCACGAACTCGTTCCATTCTCGCCCTATCCACTTCATTGCTATTTACTCTGGTACGTAAATATGCTATACTTCTACGACTGCTATCATTATCAGCCTCTTGCTGGTCATCAGTGCGGTCAGAGCGTGACTTAGCTCGTTGCACATTTGAACGACTTCGACGACCTATGTCTGGTCGTTTTCTCCTCGGCATTTTAGCAATATCAGAAAATAATATTTTTGTGTACTTGTCAAGGCGAACGTCAAGTGTTTGACAGGTAAGAACAGTTTGTATGGGAAAATAAATTGTCGTTTTTATATTTTCCTCGCAGTTTTGTTATATTTTCTCATCGATGGACTAAACCTTCCCTGTACTTCCACGAACATTTCAAGACCAAAATTAGCCAAATTGGTTCAGCCGTTCTCGAGTTTTAAGCAGACTAACGTACAGCAATTCATTTTTATTTATATAAGATAGATAGATGTGAATCAAAAGGATTCTTAAAATCGGTATTATGGCGAATTCGCTCACAAAGTCAGGAGATAGTAAAAGATGATTTCTAAGACTTTTGAGACTTTCATAAATATCCTCATACGAATAAGTGTCAAAATGGTATACTTTAACGTATAAAAAGAAATAGATTTTATAATTAAGGGAAAATTGTAAAACCGAATGTAAAGTTCTTTCTTTATTTTAAATAGTATTAGGGTTTTCTAAAGAGCCTATAGTCTCTTGGATACAGGTGTTAGACTCATCTAGGTCTATAGATGTAGGAAGGACAACGATGTGTCATTTGGATTTAGTAATGTCGACATTATGCTCTTGAATTACTACATCAGATTTGAATGTCTTGTTGTTTTAATGAATTTCGAGTAATTGGTGTCTTCAAGAACGTTATCGATAGGATCTAGTAAGTCTTGATATGCTGCGTTTGGATTTTCAGGAATCGGAGATATAGCAGATGGATTTTCAAGATTCAGTGTTACAGGTTCTACGACCTCGGGATTCAGTGATTCAGTCATTTGGTTCAGGAAGTTCAACAAGATTTGGCATAGAATCATTATTTATGTCAAGAGGTTCAAGACTGACTTAGTCATTGTGGGACGAGGCAGGAGAAACAAGTAAGTCCATTAGAACTTGGTCTTTGTTGTATTGATCATTAGAATGTGTGGATGTAGTAGGATCATTTCGTGCATTTAGATCTTCGAGCGTGATGATATCCCGTGGTTGTTGCGTATCTCTGGATGTAGTAGGATTAGGATTTTCAGATGCAGCGACTAAAGGAGCATCAGGTAATGGATGATTTCTAATTTCAGATGATTGACCTTGTTGGATTGGATTCACAGGATATCGGGATAGGGCGTCAGCGTTTTTATTAATTTTGCCCTTTTTGTATTCGATTGTATAATCGAAGTCTTCGAGCTTTAACCTCCACCTAACTAATTTCGATCCTTGATCTTTACAATTGAATAACCAATGTAACGGTTAATGATCAGTTACGATTTTGAATCGTTTACCATACAAATATGGTCTAAAGGTTTTCGTACCGAAAACGATGGCGAGACATTCCTTTTCTGTCACGCTGTAATTGCATTCTGCTTTGTTAAGAGTACGTGAACTGTAAGCAATGGGCAGGTCTTTGCCGACTTCACCCTAGGATAGTATGGCGGTAATTGCGTAATTTGAAGCGTCACAAGTGATGATAAAAGGTTTGGTAAAGTCAGAATAAATAAGAATCGAACCTGTAATCAGTCTTTCTTTCAATTGCTCAAATGTTAGCTGTTGTTCGTTAGTCCAGTCGAATGGGACGTCTTTCTTTAAGAGATTAGTAAGTAGTTTAGTTGTCTTGGAGAACTCAGGAATAAACCTACGGTAATAGGAAACTAGGCCTAGGAATGATTTAATGTGTTTTGGCGACTTTGGAACTGGGAATTATTTGACCGTTTTAATTTTAGATGGGTCAGGTTTGCCTCCATTTTCAGTGATTATGTGGCCTAAGTAGCCAACTTCTCTTCTAAGAAACTCACACTTGTCAGCTTGTAGTTTCAAATTGAACTGATGGAGTTTTTGGAATACAGCTTCTAAATTATGAATATGTGACTGAAGGTCGTACGAATAAATCACTATATCGTCTAGGTAGACGAAACAGCGCTCTCCTTGGAGCCTAGCGAGTACAGGGTTCATTAGACGTTGGAAAGTCGCTGGCGCATTCTTAAGACCAAAGGGCATGCGGTTAAATTCGATATGACCTTGCGGAACACTGAATGCGGTCTTACATTTGTCTTTGGATGCTAATTTTATTTGATGGAATCCAGAGCAAAGATCAAGCGTGAAGAAATATTTAGATTTACCTAATTGATCAAGAATCTCAGTGATATTCGGGACAGGATAAGTGTCACCAATTATCACGTCATTGAGTTTGCGATAGTCGATAACAATTTTGATTGCCAGATGCGTCAATCTTCTTTGGCACTACATATATAGGAGCAGACCATGGAGAAATAGAAGGAGAAATGATTTTGTCTTTGAGCATTTTTTCTATTTGAATCTGGACTCCTTTCTTATGGACCTCGGGGAATCTATATGTTTTTACATAAACTGGTTGGTCGTTTGTGAGTTTGATCTCATGTTAAAGAGCGTCATTAAAAGAAAGGATTTCGTCAGGTAAATGAAATATATCAGAATACCTAAAACAAATTACGTAAAGTGATTGGGATTCTTCGTCGTTTAAGTGAGTAGTTTGCAGAAGATTCAGTACTTGTCTTGTCCTATAAGTCGTCACATGATTCACAGGGACATTAGATTTGAAAGGAGGACAAGCAATCGCGTCTCGAGGCAAAGGATACAAAGTTAATTTTAAATTGAAGTTCAAGGAAACGGATTGTTTTGAGTTATTAGCAAGGGTTATATTTACTCTACCATTATTTTTTACTTTAACGACACAATTTGAAATGAGTATGGAATCTGATATATGTTGATCTTTCAGACCTTCACCTAATTCAGGATTGTTAACTAAGCTTTTTATGACAATCTCTAATCGGGGACGAACGATGTAATTTGGTTCAAAAAGGTTAAGTATTAATTTTTTATTTCTTACTTTTAAAGTGTCAGTAGTATAGTCAATTTTACAATCAAAAGTGGTAAGTAAATAGTTACCGATAATACCGTCGTAAGGGAAATCAATATCTGCAATAGCATGGAAATTGTGGATTTTGTATTTATAATTAGCTAGAAATAATTGAAGTTGGAGTTCACCTAGTGTGTTTGTAGTTTCCTCAACTAGAATTTGCTAACACTGCAATGATAAAGTTATAAGAACAGTGGCGAATTACAGATACATGAACACTTGTCCTGGCATGGATGTTTTATGAATATGTATTTTCTTCACAGGATACAGCGGCTCTCTAGGATGCAGGATACGGCGATTCAGGATACAGCGTCTCAGGATACAGCGTTTCAGGATACAGCGGTTCTTGCAGGACAATAACACGACGGAGCAAAGTAGATTCTCCCTTTTTTTTCTTTTCAGGATACGGCGAATTTTCAGGGTTT